>CM062199.1:3775000-3997500 GCA_031216445.1 Lateolabrax maculatus
AAGACACACACAAACTCACAAAAGGATCTGACACCCGACAAGGAAAATGAACTAGTATATATAGCTGGCTAAAGGCTGAGTAGAGACAGGTGAAAGGAGTGAGGCTGATGAGGAGGGAGTGGCTGAGAGGAGAGTGGAGACAGGTGTGTAGATGGGTGGGGGAATCAGGTGATGGGGAAGGAAGGAAAGTCAGAGGGCATCTGGTGGAAGGTGAGGGAAAGGCAGGTGAGGGGAACAAAGCAAGAGTCCAGGCAGTGAGCAGAAGTGACAAACAGACAGATCATGACAGCTCCACTGTTTTCCAAAAACAAACCAAACTAAACTTCACATCAGTGAGCCACACTGTTGCACTGGGTGACACGTTCCTTCATTGCCATGAACACACAGACTGTAGTTTACTTTGACCTCACTCCCACACACACTGTCCTGCTGGAATACTAACTAGAGCAACATGTGGATTCATCCGCTGCTGAAAATAACCCAACAACAAAGATACTGTATCTTCCTGTTTATTTGCTAAAAACTACAGTGACCCTGCTGTTTTAGGAAATTACTGAGCCTTTTCCCCCAAAATAGTGACTCAAGACAGAAATTAGGTTTCGGCCACAAATAGGGTTGGGAAGTTGGGAAGTGTTAGGAGACAGACCAACACATTGCTGGTTTTGATCTTTTCATGTTGCCCAGTCTCTCTAGGAATTATGTTCATGATGAGTTGCGGTCGGGGAGGTGGATGGATATATTGCACTGTTTATGCAGGAGAACGGAGTTTGTGTCTGGTACAGATTTGTAAATAATGTTACATTTTTGAAACCGCAATCACTCCCTTACCTTTACCATACTGTGGTTACCTTCATGTTGTAGAAAGAAACAGAGAAAACAGAGAAAGAAAGATCTAATATCAACTAGAAGTAACACCAGCTTTGTAAAAGAACGAATGGTATTTTGTGTTTTTTGAAATAAAATGTTATGTTAAAAAAACAACACAAGGTCCAAGGCATGTACAGAAAAACCACCAAAAAGACATTGATGAACCCCAAAATTATATATTGTCTTTCATGTAGACTGTTCTTTTGAAGTCTCATTCAGGCCTCCCTCTAAACTTAAATATCTGCCAATGATTAGGGCTTGAAAGCATGTTAATGAACTGTCTGCACAAATGATCTATTACAGTGTGACACATAATTCGTCTGATCTAGTGTACCTAAATCTTTTGAGAAAATAAAATCAAAAGGCAGGAATAATTAAAAGCAAACTCAAAACCCATAAATTATAGAAAGAAATTGTCAAATTATAACAATTGAATTCTACAAAATTGAAGGCAGCGTGAGAATACCCTCCCCTCCCTCCTCTCTCATCTCCTGCCTTAATTCTCTCCCCGCCCCTCTCAGGGGTTTTGTTCTGGCGAGGAAGGTTAGGAAGTAGATTAACAGCGGCAGCGGGGAAATCACAGGGCGGCACCGTGCACAGATCATGTTCTGCTGACTGATGAGCCCCTGCTTTCCCGCAGCTCCACCAGTCTGTATTGATTGTTAAAAACCTCGGCAACATGCTGCATGCACGTAGTCCTTTTACGCCTGTACAGTACGTCACTATGAAACCTTTTTATTGCAATGCGTCTGTTTTTATTTGTGTTATTCTGCACCAGTACGTCCTTTTTGGGCTCTTTATTCTTCTTCTTAATCTTTCTTTCTTCAGATCTGCACTTAAAGTATCTGGATTTCATACTCTCCTTCTGGTGTTTCTTTCAGATCAAAACATCTCTTGATTTTCACTCAGCACCATGTAGGGTGAGTGCTTGAGCAGATGTCTTTCTCTGAGTGTGTGTGTGTGTGTGTGTGTGTGTGTGTGTGTGTGTGTGTGTGTGTGTGTGTGTGTGTGATGGTTTTGCCAGCTGAGCACAGAGCACTCCTGTCCTGCCAGCTTGAGAAATGAGAGGAAGCATTTTACAAGTTGTGTGGTTGTACTTCCATAACCTGACTCGTGCTGTACATATCAGCCACTACAACTGAATGCAGCGATTGTATGGCATCAAGAAAAAAAGCATCTTACCCTCCAAACTGGATCCATCGTTCATACAGCATGTGTGAAAATGGAAGAACCAAGGATGTGTAGTATGGTCAAGCTTAAAACTCTTATTCTGGAATGTTTTATTCTTTATTTTCTTCCAATCTGACTTTAAATGTATAAATCATTTATATTTAAATATTTAACAAGTGTAGAATTCCTTTAATTTGAATGCAAAAAGCACTAAGCCCCATTTTTAAACTCTGTCTAAAAGACTGTGTAACTTTTAGAAGAGAAGTGACACAATCTTCTTCTCACAAATAAAAAGTTGAATTCAAAAGAAATAAAATGGACACTTCAGTACACTTTTTGCAGCTCTGCTCTTGTTTGGATTGGTTTGGATTGGTTTGGTTTGGTATGACTAGTAGCTTATGATGGCCAATGTTAACAAACTTTAGATATTTAAATATTGCTGTAACAGATATGACTTAGTCTGTTCACTCACTTAATCACTCCTCTCTGGATTTGCTAAAGTTTCGCTGTGTCCTATCATGTCACAGCTCAGCTCTCCTGTGGTTTTATTACTGAAGTAAAACCAGAAGACATGTTTGTTGTTCCTTTCTGCTCGTTGTCAGTCAGGTCACCTAATGATGATGTCTTTCACCCCATTTAGACCTGGTATTAAAATGTGATCTGTATCCAGACACGTTATAAGTAAAAAACGCATGTTAATACAAGGTGTAAATGTGTGATGACCAGATCTGCCAGAACACGTCTGGAGGTAGTTTGTCTGTCATGGTGTAATCTTAGATAGGTGTAAACACAATCCGTACAACAAGCTGGCATCCGTACTAACGTCATCATTCTGACTAACCTGATGAAAACGTAAAGAAAGCAGGCTATACAGTGACTGGTCGAAATGGAGGCTTCACGTCCCTGGTCGACAGAGAAAAAGTAGAAACAGCCGGTACAGTAATAGCATCTCTGGACCTACATCCTACACCTTCCAATGTGACACTTCCTGATCAGCCGCCACCTCAAATTACTCACGCGCAGATTTCTGCTCTGGTAGACAGAGATCTGATCTCAGTGAGGATAACGAGATCAGGTATAAAAATACCAGGTGTTAACGCGAAGGCCAGATTGGATCGTATATTAAACTAAACTGGTGTCCAGATACAGATCTGTGTTAATACCGGGTGTAATTGGGGTCGTAATGAGGCAGATTCATAAAGCCTCGGGAGACAGGCGAACATTTCACTCCCCAATTTGCGATGCTTAGATGGAAATGTCTATCTGTGCACACTAACACCTTTCACTAGACTATGTAGGCATTTTTTTCTTTCTGTTCTCTCTGCTAGTTAGACTTTTTATTGTGTTCAGAGATAATACAACGACAGTAATAGCAAAGAGCCTGGTTGTAAGCATATGAACATCTAAAGCCTAAACTCCTGAAGACATACTGTATGCCAGGGGCCTGTACAAAAGTCACTTTTGGTCACATTTTAAAAAGCCTTTTGTAACAAAGTTTATTCATTCAACACTTTCGACACTTCCATGTCGCATTATACTGTATAAGCACAGGTGTAAATATAAAAAATGAATGATGGCTGAATTCAGTTTAGCTGCTTGAGTTTCAGGGTCCTGGTATTGTAAATGTTGGCTCACTGTCACACTGCCACGACTCACTGGAACACTTATATAGAACGGAGCCATGGTTAATGTTTTAGATACATTGTTAACTGTGCTTTCCCTACTGAGACAAGTCAAAATGTCTGCTTCGAAAGGCCTATTGATTAGCATCAAACTAAATGACATCGTCTGATGTAACCACAATCACACCCTCAACATTTTCACACACTTTGAAAAGTGGCGTGAGATATCTGTGTCACACTTACAGATACTGACTACGCAGAGTCTTCTCTTTAACTACGGTGGTTAGTTTGTTGCACATGCACACCCACTCAAACGTCTGTACAGCTATACTTGTGAGGACATTTATTGATATAATGCACTCCCTAGTCCTTGAACCTAAACTTAATTCTAACCTGAACCTTAAAACCAGGTCTGAACCCTCAAACAGCCGTTGAAGGTGTCTCAGAAAGTGAGGACCGGCCAAAATGTCCTCACTTTCCAAACATGTCCTCACTCCCATGGTCTAAAACTCAAACTGGTTCTCACAAAGATAGTTGTACAAGTGCACACACAAACACACACACAAACACACAGCGGTGCTTACAGCTACACATCCGTTTATTTGATCCTCCATAATGTCCATCAGCTGTCTTTTCGTGTCCTCTCGCTGTTTGAACCAGAGGCAGCTGGGATAACTACAGCCAGGACCAGGCTGGTCACACATGTTTTCAGGTCTGTCTGTATATATGTGTGTATATGTGTGTGTGTGTGTGTGTGTACAGTACATAGAGTGTGTGCGAGCATGTCCATTTGTGTGTGCGCAAACTATATCACATGCTCTCTGCTCCATGAATTAAGCCTGAAAGCAGACTACTATCAGTCTTGTTCTTCCCTCCCATCAGGACTGAGCAGAGGTGAAAGGCCAAACCTCTAAAAGCAAAGCTGAGCTGTGACATCTGATGTCTGAGGTACACCACAGATGCACATTCACACAGCTTTCGGCCAGGGAGGAGGAGGAGGAGGTGGAGGAGGTGGTGGTAACCGTGTCAAACAGCACACGGAGGCCAAACCAAGGCAGGGAGGGTTACAGTAAGAGAGAGATAAACAGGAGGAATCCAGGCTCAGGTTTAGGATGAGTGTAGCAGCACTGACTCTCATTTATCAAACATGCACAAGAACAAATGTGACCTTACAGTAATCGCACAATCATTTCCCAAACAGTGTCAGTGTTCGTTACTGTTGTATTGTGATCAAGCTCACATCTGGTCAGAGACTGTGTGCACACATTCCAACAAGCTGATTAATCCTGGACTTGAGTTTACACAATAAAAGTAACAGTAATAACCAGAAACATGACCGTAAGCATTATCAGAATCATAACCATGAGCATTTCACACATGGAACCAAGACACAGAATTGCTCAATAATTCAGTTGAACTCGCCTTGCAACATAACTGCCTGCTTGTTTTCTCATTTAAAACTGCTATAGGCATCATTAGCATTGTGCAAGCGGGATTACCAGAATTACATAGTATTAGATACTAATGCTCTGTGACAAATCATGATTTATTTTGTTTCTATTCTTATTTAACCTTTTTAATTCAGTGCTTAATTTGGAATCAAAGGTCTGAACAGTAAGGGATTTGAAGGGGGGTGAGGGGGGATGCCACCCGCCTTGTTGTTGACCAAAAATGCATCCCCCTGGTTAACCTGCCCCCCCATCCCCTAGTAGCAGAGCGAGTGCAGTCAATGGAGATGCGTGACCAGCACACTCAAAATCGAAAGTGACGCAGTTTTCTCGGGCGGATCCGTGGCACACAGAGATGAAAAAATGTCAGCTTCTTTGACTGCAGCAACTGCACGCTTCGGGCGCAGCCATCGGGTCAACTCCCCCCCCAGTTAAAAATTAGCAAATCGCCTACGGGTCTGAATAAATAGCCTCCTTACAATAATATAACATATAGTGAAGACAGTAGCCAGTAAGTGTTTCATATTGTATAATAGTAGAGGACTGTAGGAACATTATGCTGCATCAAGATTTCTTGGGGGTTAGGGGTAGTCCCACCCTCAGAATTTAAGGGAATGTCTTACAGTATGTCCCCAGAAGAAAATGAGCATCAATGGTCATTTAATCAAATGCCTAAAATGACCTATGTTTACATTTTCTTGAAAAGGGCTGCTCGTCATTAGCGATTTAGCGAACTTCTTGACTGCAATCCTATTCAATTTCATAATTTCAGTCATTGCAGTTAAAAGATGTATTATCATTATTATTACAATATACTATTAATATTCTAAAATATACTTGTTCTAAGGTTTACAGTGTGCTGTCGTCAATAAGAAGTGACTTTCATGTCATGTACTTACAGGAAGTAATTCAAGGCCTGAGCCAATAGACGCCCATTCCAAATTTGAAAACTTTACTAATGAGTAAAAATGTTTTCTAAATGATTCTTTTTTTTCATGCTGTTGATCAAGTCGTTGAAACTCCATCCACAACTTTCATTTTTTCCAGCTACAGCTCCTTCTACATTTTGAGTTGCACTATGGTGTAATATTGTCATCTATTTCTTTCTGCATGCTGGCATATTTAATAAACCCCATAGCTGAATAGTATAAAGCAATCTGGGAACAAATCATTACAAATGTTGCAACAGTTTCTCAAATCAGATACAGGAGGATTCCTGCAGAGCTTAAATCTGACCTCCTTTCTCGGTTTTGATAAGTGAGAGCCTCCTTTCCTTTCCTTTCCTTTCCTTTCCCCGTTCCAGGGAAAACTATTTTGACAAGCGTGCAGTTTTGCAGCGATTTCAATCCATTAAACTTAATGATAATAGCCCTTCACTTTGCATCCAAACTCTCGCTCCTCTCGCTCCCTATTTGTTATGAGTGATGTAGTGTTTGGCACTAAATGCTCTAATCTGTCTCTATCAAAAAAAAAGGCCCTGCCCTCCTTGCAGCCTTTCCCAACAACGCCTCGCGCTGTGTTGCTGACGTCTGTCTTTCCTGCGTCCGTGCCAGGAAAACACAGATAAGTGATGAAGTAGAAGAGGAAATGCAGGAAGAAGCGAAAAGAGATTATGTGGAAGGGCTTTTCTCCTTATTGACAGGAAGCCCTTTGTTGTGAACAGTTAATCAATAAATGGGGTTACAGTAAAGATAATTCTATTTATATTAGAAGGTTCTTTTTTACTGTCAAACATGATTCACTTGTGTCGTCATTTCCTTTGTTCCCCCTTTTTTTTTTTTTAAGTGAAAAACATAATGCAACTTCTGGATTATTGTTCCTTTCATGATCTAAAATGACACTGCTTATAACCTTTGCAGGCAACTGTTACCTGTAAATTGCTCCGTGGGTTGTTAATGCACTGTGCGGCAACAATGATGTGTGTGTGAGGGTGTGTGTGGGTGTGTGCGTGTGCGTGAGAGCGTGTTGATGGTATGTGCAGTGCCGTACAATGGAGGCACATTCCATTCTTGCGGGGGCTGGATGATTCCTGCGAGAACAAATGCTCGCCTTCTACGCTGACACACACACACAACCTCTCTCACTCACACACACACACACACAAATGCAAACACATGCATGACCACGAGCACACACACTCCACATGCTCCTCCGCCTACTCTTATCAGCTGTTATTTGTTCCCATGCTCACATTAATCCTGGCCTCCCGCGCATGTTACAGAGATAAGGATGGCCTGACACAAGGTGCTATTAATCATTAGGGACTAATATCCAAATGGGCCCGTGGCAGGCCGACAACACAGGGTCACAATAAAAACAAATAAAAGTGCTATACATTTTGGAAAGCATCCTGCTGGCTCATCTGACCCACCAAGAAACCTCAGCGTCCCGGGCTCAAAGCCAGAGTCCATTGCTGCATATCAGTCTCTCTTACGACTTTTCCAGTCTCTTTTTACCATAAACTGTCTGATTACGAGAAAAAGCCTTAACCATGTGTCTTTATCCATGTCACATGAGTTCCTGAAAAATGTTTATGACGCATTCAGAGACCTGATATGTTGCTTAAAGGTCCGTTTACAGGGTTAGCGGGTTTGCCAGTAACTTCAGGATTTGCAGTATTGTATTTCCTGGAAGGATGTTGTGTTGTGACACTCATGTCGGAAGCTGGATCACAGAGGTGACAGGTCCCATTACAGGGCCTTCATGCTCACACAGCGACTCTGCAATGAAAGCTTTAAACCTGTGAAATGATCTGTGGCATTACAGTAAAGGATAACTAGGGTGTGTTACTAGTCAGGTTCTGTTTTTGTTGCTCAGGAAACAATTCTGTCAGTTATAAGAGGAAACAAAAGCTGGCACATGATCAGACAGGTGTTTTGAACGTGTTCACTTTCAGTTTTTCAAAAAGTAGAACATAGATCAGGCTAAACTGTCTACTTGTTTTTCCTTGTCAGTTTGATATTTAGGCATATACACTTTATTGCAAAGAATTACGAAGAGCTGACATGACAGACATGAGAGATGCCATCCTGTATGATAAAAATGATGCCGGAGCCAGGAGGCGGGCAGCTCAGTTTAGCACACAGACAGTAGGTCAAAGGTTAAAGAAATCTGCCTAGCAGCACCTTTAAAGCTCAATCATTAACAAGTTATATCTCATGTGTTTAATCTGCACACAGACTGAAACGTAAGAGTCTTATTGATGCCGTGAGGTTGCCAGACAACCAGCAGAGACACCAAGTAGTCACAGCACATTAAACCACATCTTTAAATTTTTGTATAGATTAAACAAACAAGATATAATATGTTAATTATGTGTGAATGTGAGCTTTACAGGTGTTTTTTTTTTTTTTTTTTTACTGACTGGAGCATCATATTTACCATACAGACATGAATGTGGTATCGATCCTTTGATCTAGTGCTCACCATCAAAGTTGAGGCGGTTATCATAACATAGAAAAGATGACCCGAGGTGAGAAAATGAAGCCCAAGTTGTAATAAACAGTAGTCTTATTTGAAGTTGTAGCTATTATTAAATTCAATTATTAACCCAACATGTTTAATAAGTGAATATTACAGTAGGAAGTAATAGAAACTAGAAGCTAGAAAGTATTTAGAAGCAAAACTATTCTTGGAATTATGGTCGGTGTTTTGGATATTTGTTGTTTATAACAACTATATTCATATTTTTGTAGTTTTGGCCATCGTTTCTATCAGTTAGGATAATGTTGAGATCTGAGAACATGACATGATCACAGAGACAATCATTTTAAACAAGCCAACAGTTCAGCCACATTATGTAAACCACTTTATTTGGAAGTAAAACTGAAAGTGGCACAAAAATAATCCTAATAATCTGTCACTGCACAGGAAAACTACTGTAAATACAGAAGGTCAAAGTTGGAGCAGGAAGTCTGGGTAATAATTTTACAATTCACCTTTGTTTTTTGTCTTCTAAATGAGTTTGGCTAACCTGTGGGTTTGTTTAAAATCTGTTTCGTGGCTTTTGTTTCTTGCCTGTAGATTTATTTATTTTTTTAAATGTTGCCATGTTCCTAAATCTCAGCTAACTTGGTGAGAACAACGTTATTATTATAGATAGGAATGAAGGCTAAACTACACTACACTATTAAGGGATTAAGTTATAATTAACCGGAATGATGTGTTTCCGGTTGGTTAAGAGGACTGCAGATTTGTCTGTGTGACAAACACAAAAAACACATCCTGACACATACACATCAGTTCCTGTTATCTGGTAATTGCTAGCCATTGCTTATCCCCGAAAAGATCCCATAAAAAACTACAGAGGAAGACACAATGATCCCTGGATTACTTTGGAGGGTTTCTGTAGAGACAGCTGCTGGGTTACAGTTAGCTGGGCTTTCCTCCTCAGACAGAATTTAAATGTGTGGCCATTTAACATACGCCACGAGTCTGCAGGGTTCATTCCCCGCCAGCTCACTGCACTCTTTCATTCCCCTCAGGTTCAAATAAAATGCAAATGCGTTTTTTTTTTTTTGTATCACAAAGCTGCAGCGGAATCTTTTTAAAAGCTTTTAGTCATTTAGAAATATGCTCCCTCTCAATCCTCTTCACCTTCTTCTTCTTCTTCTCCTTCTTCTTCTTCTTCTTCTCCTGTTTCTTGGCCTCAGGTCTTGCCCTTCCTGTCAGCAACATTCCATAGGACATACTGAGCCTCTCCCCCTGCATGTGATGGTTGCAGTTGAGAAAAACACTGTCTTCCCTGGACAAACACTGCCAGCATGCAGGGTCAGAGTATGAAGTGGAATCAAATGTTGTTTGTCTTTGGTGAAAAGAAAGCAAAAGAGTCTGGGAATGTGTTTAAAAGAGTGCGTGTTGAAACCTGGAATTGTAACAACCAATCCTGATCGTACGATAGTATTACAGTAGCAGCTCCTTTCCTCTCATACATCAGCAGGTATACACAGATACACATATAGAAACTCAGAGGTGACGTCCTTTACCTTTGATCTGTTCAGGTTTCTCATGTACGCACTTTTACAATCAGTGTGTGTTTGCCCTCCTGGCCTCCACCCACCACCACCTCCAAGCAGGACAATGGTGTTGTGTAGCAGGGACAGGGTGGTCTCTGTGATAGCGCTGACCCCGATACACTCCATGTTTCCACTTCCTCCGCTACTCCCAGACGATGCATCATTCCTACCGTGTGACAGTTACACTGTCAGCACAACATACAGTATTCTCGCTGGGGACCTTTTAGCTTTTTCCTGGATGTCTGCATGTAAAAACACCTTCCGGCAGATAATTTAAGTGCACGGATGCAGCTACTGAAGCAGAGGGACTTTTATATGTTCCTCTGCTACACCTCTGCTCTGAACATCGAGACGAGACAACCTTTATGTCTTTCTGGATAGCCACTTTGTCAGATTAGGTGATTGTGATCATGCTGTGAATTGCCAAAGAGACTGTGTTTGTCAGACCGGTTAATGCTTAACCCAGGATTATATTCAACGACAAAACATTTTGTAGCACCCCCTAGAGGTTTGTGGTCAATGCAGCCTATACATGATGTTTAGTGGGCATGCCTTTTCTATTGATGTTCAAAGTCACATAATGAAGTTCAGAAGTTGGAGCAGCCATTTTCTCTAAGCAAGACACAGCAGGATTCAGGTTGTCTCTCTTCAATATTGTTCCATCCCAGCGTGTTGACCTGGAGAAGCTTTGCATGTACTGTAAGTCGTTTAATTCATATTTCATGCTATCATTTAATTTATTTCTGCATATATTTTTTGGGAATTGCTTCACTTCAACATTTGAATTTTCCCATGGTGATCATGGTAAACATTAGCACACTGACTTTAGCATTTAGTACAAGAACCCTTTCCAACTTCTGGGATTTTATTGACTTCATGACCAGGGATGCTGGAAATGGAGTGCAACTCCTTTCAATTTCGAATTGCATTTCTCGTAGATCGTTACGAGAGTCATTTGACTGAACAATGTTCCTTCCTCAGAGCTGCTGGATGGAGGATACCACTGGGTGGGAGAAGAATTAGGGGTGGGGGTGGAGGGTATTTCCCAAAGCCTTAAGAACTGCTGAGTGAGGATATGATGAAAGGATCTTGAGTTTCCAGTGGGGCCAATGTGAAATGAATGACCTCTATATACTTATGGAGAATGAGTCTTTTCTGGACTCAAAACAGCGCTGTGAACAATGGACAGAGAAGCAAAACATGGGAAAAAAAGGGCAGAAAAGCGAGCAGCGATGGCAAATGTCAGCTGAAGTAATAAGAGTCCATTGTCGGACAGTAATGAGCTTCTATTGTTGTGCTGTCTTACATAGAATTATCACTTGTGCTTTCTTTCAGTTAGTCATAAGGGATGTGGCAGATTGATGATAATCTGCCGGTGACAACATATGATTCATTCGCTAATTTCTTCCTCTTTGACTTGTATTCTGGTTGCTTAATAAACGTTTCCGCCCCATGAGCCATATGCTGCAACATTAGCTTTCCCCTCAATCCACAAGACAACAGGTGGACAGGCACACACTGCGTGCATTTCAACACGCTGCAAACGGCTGCTTTCAATTAGTGGTGTGTGTGTGTGTGTGTGTGTGTGTGTGTGGGGGTGTGTGTGTGTGTGTGTGTGTGGGTGTGTGTGTGTGTGTGTGTGGGTGTGTGTGTGTGAGACAGACTGGGATTTACATACATGCCCATTTTCATAACCCCATGAGAGAGAGTGAGTGATTTGCATGGGTAATGGAGCTGCTGTAGGAAATGCTGGTGGAAACAGAGCTGTAGAGTCTCGTAACAAGACGCCCCCCCCCCCCCCCCCCCCCGAGTTTGGTTAACAACACACAGAAATTAATCTAAGATTGTTGACTTTTCACTGTTTGGAACTAAGTTTTTTTTATTATTATTAATATTATTTTATCTGTTAGATACATTCCTTCCAAGCCCTCCTGCTTCCTGCCCTGATCAGAAGGTGAAGACAAACTGCTCTCTGTGATAATATGACTTGTATGGACTTGCATGTATGACTGGAAGAGTGTAAGAGTGAGCAACAGAGAGAGAGAAGGCAACATGTGCGACTATGTGTCTACAGGGTTGTACTCGAAGATAGATGTTGTTTTCACACAAAATGAATGTTCATTGTATTCAGAGATACTGTATGTAATTTAGCTTCGGCAATAACCTTCACGTCAATAAAGTTTAATTGATTTTCAGTTTGTTTGAGACTAGTGTTGCATGATTAGTCGATTAATCAAGTGTTTCTCAAACAAAATCATAGGAACACCACTGTTATCAACCAGTATAAATATAGAGAAATTTAGCAACAACACTGGCCAATATTTAATGTATTGAACAGTATCTAGAACTTCATCATTTTGTATGTATTAGCCACTAAAGAAGACTCTCAACATAGACTTTTGCCATGTTTTGGATTTGACTGATTGATTAGCATCACCTGTTCTTCTTTTCTTCAAGGCATTTATTAAGTAAGAATGCCCTTTTTTCTCTGGTTCCATCTTTTTCTCTGTTTATATAATTATATATTGAATATTTATTTGAGTTTTGGATTGTTGGATGGACAATGTGAAGCTGTCATGGGACATTGTAATAAGCATTTTGTACTATTCTGTGGCATTTTAAAGGGTTAAACAGTAGAAAAATAATGTACTGGTTAACTGATACTAAAGACAACTGTTAGTTGCAGCAGTTTGTTCTTCTACAGTATACTATTTAGCAATGTGCAAACCATTTGTTTATCTATTTTTCTTATATTCTGAATTGCTAATACACTTTATACTTTATAAACTTTGTAGAACTTGCTGCCAATAAAGCAAATTTAAATCTGAGAATGAAACAGAGGAAGGCGGAAGGAGCGCCATATTTTGGCATTATTTGCTTCACTTAGCATGACCCTGGATGGATTGATTGATGTTTGCTCCATTTTAATATTTGCACAGATTGTGTATATGTGTGTTTGGGTGTGTGTGTGTGTGCGTGCGTGTGTGTGCGCGCTTGTGTGCATGTGTGTGTGTTTGAGATACCATCGTGAGGTTAGGTTTCTGTGTAAATTCTTTTGGTCGTGTCCACAGCTGTTCTCTACATTCCACACTGGAGTCTGCTGGACACACACACACACACACACAGACACTGGAGCTTGCACACACACACACACACACACACACATGCACACACCCACACACATACACACTTACAAAACACAATACTGCATCATGCCACTATGCACGAAGGTCAACTGTTGCATAGTGGCATGATGCAGTATTGTGTTTTGTAGTTAAAGTAATTCCACTAATACTATGGTTTTCCATGAGTGTTATTTATCAGCCAATAGTGAAGTGCAGTGTTTATACTGTATGATGGACTACTGCATGTGCGTCATTGCCACGGGGGACCAGGGGACACGTCAGGGGTCAGTAAGTCACTGCTTGTTGAGCTGGTTGTCATGGTAAGAAGTGATTACAACCTATAGGTATGCAAGTGTGTTGATAGAGAGAAAGAGAAAGAAAGGGGACAGATTTGATTCACTCAAGAGTTGTTTCAGTCGCGTGTGACAAATGTGTGTGTGTTGGTTTATGCCTATGCAGTTGTCAGTGGGAGTGAGTGTGTGGGTTGCTGTATATTTCGCGTAATGAGTAGCACAAATAGGGACTTTACATATCAGACACCTACCACAAAAAGCTTCACACTACACATTTGCCAGATCGACACCGAAAAGCAGTTCTTGCAGCGTACACACACCTCTCTGCAGCCTGCTATGAGCGTGTCACATAAACCTGTGCTGCTCTTCACTTTTATTGTCTCTTCTTCTTCTTCTCGCTTAAGCACCTCAAAAAAGTGCGCACTTAGAAACTAATGCGACTCCCCCTCCTCTGCTTCATCACTGTGGTCAGAAACAAACCTCTCACAAAGGGGGAAAGTGCTGTTTGACATCTGCGGTGAATGTTTCCTGTAATACAATACAGCATGTGGCCTGAAAACAAATAGCAGGAAGAACCAGATACTAATGATAAAAATGTGCAAATTATAATTAGTTAGTTGTCAGATCAGCTAGAACATGCTTACAGAGTGCATTAACCACTCGGTTTCCATTGCCTCTGCCTTCACTGGGAAATCCCATCTGCCAGCGACTTCACCTCAGTCAGCCCTTAAGGAAACCGCCCCCTGTCATGATGTCACCCATAAAGCACACTGAACACATGAAAATGAAAGTGCACAATAGCTGAAGTGAAGTACAAGGACTCAATAACTATGACTGGCAGAGTTTCAGGCTGGAGAAGTGTTGACATTTGGAATAAATAAGAGTGTGCTGTTCTGAAAGCTCTTTTGGCCAGCTCACGCAGAGCTGTTGCATACTGTAATAACCTGATGAGTGAGAGCATCCATCAGCTCCATGTTGAAAAGCCCCCTTGGTAATTAATTTGACAATGAAATAAAATCATTTCCAAAATTTGGAGCTTAAACACACCTGCTAACATCTGTATTACAGGTCCAGTTTAACGTCTCTCTGCAGACCGAGGCCTGGTGAGGAGAAGATGGCAGGTACAAAGATTAACTTAAAACAACATGTAACTCATTTACACTTCTTGGCATTTTTTAAATAAAACTTGGATGACCTCAGTGTGAGTTTGTTGGTCGGTCGGTGGGTCCAAACTTTGTTACAAACATTCATGGTTCCCAGATGTGTCCTAATGACTTTGGTCATCTCACCATGAGATTCACTTTTTTTATTTTTCAGGAGTCTCAACAACTATCAGATAGAAGACATTTGAGGCATGCATGTTCCCCTCAGGATGAATCATAATAACTTTGGTGATCCTCTAACATGGTTGTGGTTGTCCTCTTATCCTGATAAACAAAGAAATCATCCATGTTTGAAAAATCTCTTTTTGTTCTTAATCTTTTTCTGTTTTAGATTGCTTTGAACATTTACAGACAGTGTTGATGTTTCAAACGTGGAAGTGTCCAAAATCACTTTACTATACGTTGCATTATATTTACTGTCCTTTATTTTATTTGAGTGTATGAAATTCTGAAGTGTTTGAAGTGTGTAAAAGTATCCACTATATAGTGCCCCCCAACAATTACACAACGGGACAAAAAAAAAGTCTCCATGACATGGTCACTACTGCTCTGCTGACAATCCCAACAGATTCTACATATGCGAAAATTACCATTGTCATGATCCCTTCACAGTGAGAAGTGACAGGAAGAATCCTGAATGTGGAAGCCCTGTGGATAAAAGACTCACTCACTTTCTTCTGAGCTAGAAAACAGAATGTAGTTCACAGGCCCAAAAGTTGTTAATGGGTTAAACTTTGTGTGTTGTAATACAGAACTTAAAAAAAATAAAAATGACTTCTTGTCATAGGCCAACTATGTTAAAATGATCTACTTCAGTCAAGGTCATTTGATTTGTGATAGTTCAGACATTCGTATCAATGGTTTTATCCATTTCTGTTCTGCTCCGCTTAAAACTTGTGCTGTGCTTTCCATTTTTCAGAGTAATCAGTCAAACCATGCAAACAATCTCAAAGAAGCAAATGTCAGCAATCCATCAAATGCAATATATTTTTATCTTCATGGTACTGAGCTTTTATTTGCATATTTATACAACAAAAGAGCCTCAATCATGTTTAAGAGTTTCAGCTGTCGGGAGGCAATTCAAGTTAATTGTGGCAAGAGAAGCAGAAATGAGAAGCACACTTGTTTTTGTGGTCACTTGGTCATTCAAACCACTCATTTTGTTGATCATCAACTCTATCAGAGTGAAAGTGTGAGCCCTACTCATTCATTACATGTTCTTGGTTTCACAAACCATCATTAGATGAAGAGAGTGGGAGAGTGACCTCGCAGCTCAGCTCGCTCACTGCATCACCCCAAACATCATTTTCCTGCTGTCATCCAGCTCATGTTGAGTGATAGAAGTTGATTCAACTTCCTGGTTTTACTTGACCTGCAGTACTGAATGTACTCACAGCTAAGCAAGGCCATAACCAGGGCAAATGTTTAACCACAGGCCAGGGGCAGCTGTGGGGGTTAGCTTCCATCTACTCTTAAGTCCATATTTTTTCATCAAATATTAAAGAGTTTTACAGAAAATGCTTTGATAGTAAATTAAGGAATTGTAAAGTAATTTATGCATGCCATTTAATGGATTATTGACCGTGGTTTCCAAAACAATACAAGCCTTACTGCAGGTGTAACTGCAGCTGTAAAAGTAACTAAAATAGTAGGACCCAAGCTGAAATAATATAATATTTCTGTTCATGCTGTACAGTTGTCTATTAATGGAATTGGTTGCAGGTTTGGTTGTCTATACATTGCTCTTTGAAAATGTTTTAATCTAAAAGTTCTGTCCTCTGTCTATAATATAACTCAGCCCAAATAACAAAGAATTAGCCTGCAGCACTTGAGCAAGTGAACTGGTGGGTCCTACATGGACGACTCTGTCCCAGAGCCAGTCCCCCAAAACATGGTGTATCTGTTTATACATCTCCTGGGGCCAAAGAAACAAAAACGGATACCACATGAATCAAAATAAAATATTCTTTTAATAGCTCGCTAAGCCGACGTGACAGCAAAAAGTCCATCCCATCTGTGTCCAAGTTTCCATTATTGTGAAACTCGCCTGGCAAAAAGCTCCTCACACAATGGACCAGAGGGCTTCAGGATGTTAACCGTCACACACAGCAAGGACACGACTACCACGGACAACTTGTTCTGAGATTCAATGAAGTCAGTTGGCAGGTGTTTACCGGTATATATAGTCCTGTATACAGAAGAGCTCATTGGGCTTGTTAGAGATGGACAACTGCTGGTGCTGACAGTTAGAATCAATAATGAAGAAATCACACCCACACTGACACATCCTATACATCATTCTAGCTCTTGGGAGTCAAAACCTCACAGTTTGGAGCTTGAAGACATCCCGTAACACCCATGATCCACAGCTGGAAGCTTCAGGGAAATAAATTTTCCCGAGGTTTCAGATTCTCTGACTGACAACAGAGTTCTGATATAATGTTGCAGCAACCCTGCCTACGCCCCTCCATCAGCAATTATCATAAATCATATTTGTCAGCGGTCAGTGAGATTTACGGTGCAAAGTACTGTATTATTTACCAATTCAGGCATATTAGGAGGTCCAGTGTGGTTGTCAGTGATAGCGTTGGGATTTTTTCTTGGACTTTTTCCCTTCTGTTAAGGACATTTGTGTATTTCTTCATCCTCATGGTTTATGTGTCAACTGGAGGTCTCTACAACTGGAATGAATGATGTTTTTAGACTTTAGTATACTGGCTATTTATACAAAAAGGGTGTGAATTAAAGGCTTGCCCAAAAATGGACAGAAGGTTTGCAGGACGTGGTTCGGGGCCACTTGGAGCCTGGCTATCGCACATAAAACTGTTGGCAAACTGCACCACTGCACACGTACTGCACACACACAGGATTCAAACGCTCTGGATGACTATGATGTGAGGTTACATCTGAGTAACTTTTTATTTCTAGATAATTCAAGATAAGAGAACAGACTTCTTCAGAAACCAACAATACATTACTCAAACCACATTACACATGTTGCAGAGCAAAAAAGGTAATAACACAGAATTTTATTACCATTCTAGTGGAGTTCCTTATATTCCCAAAGACACAGACTAAATTTTAGGGAAATGGGAATAGAATGATGCATAAGACATTTAAAACCTTTACATCTAAAGGAATGACGCAGCCTTAAAAACACATTGAGTCTTGGGATTGAATTTTTCACTCGGTGCAAAGATCATATAGCTTCACTAAAGAGCTTAATCGAACTGATGATGCTATCTGATGATGATCTGATAATTAAACTAAAAGGGAAAAGAGGATGCTAAGGGGTAAAGGTGAAATGCACAGCCGCTGCACAAAGGGAAAATTATTAAACTAATATTTTAAATTACAATATAATAAAACAATAAAATATGCAATAAAATAGAACAAAATATATAAAAGTAGCACTAGGAAAAAAAGCACTAAGAAAGAAGGAATGAAGATGAAAACTAAATTACATTTACATGGAATACACACACACACACACACACACATAAATATATATACAGATATACACACAGGAAAATCTTAGCAATAAGTGTGGCAACTATCATAACCATTTTATAACCAAACCTACAAATAGTGTCACTTTTCAGAAAGGTGCAGTAAGAGTTTTTACCAAGGAATGTGTAAGACACAAATTAGTAACTAAGTGCAAGTTTGTGAATAGTTAATAGTAGTTACTGAATATCTCTGAATCACATGCTGTAGTAAGCAATAATAATTTCCACTGTTGGATACCAAAAAAAGACCCAGGTTGTAAACCCCAGAATTTCCCTTCTAGTCCCAACTTATTAAAAAAGGATTTATTTTTCAGACATAAATCCAAACTGGGTTTATTTGTAGTCCCAGGCTATGAAACATATTCTACTACGGCTATCATGTGGGACCCAAAAACAAACAGTGCTCCGACCCACTGGGCCCTGACCTGTGGCTGGAGGAGCCGGACTCCAGGGGACTGGTGAGGAGAGGGGTCGACAGGGGCTGTGAGACTCCAGAGAGTGCGTGGCTCGGATCCAGTGTTGGTCGAGGGCGGCATGTCCAGACCTGCTGCCTCATATGACCAGACGGACAGAGCTCACTGCCAACGCTGCCACTCATCAGTCAGCAAGCTCATCAGTCACACACACAGGTATGCACCTAAACACACACACACACACACACACACACACACACACACACACACACACTGAGGTAAGCCGTGGCCCCACTGTACTGTAGCAGCCAATCAGTCCAAGAAGTGAAAACATTGAAGGTAATAATGTGGAAAACCTTGTATTTCCACTGTGTCTACATTTGTAAACAGTAGCTTAGATTAAGGATCCTATATCTAAGCTTTCATCAAATGGAACCTGCATGTATTTAATAAAAAAAATATAAAACACTAGAAAGAAAGAAATATACTGATAAAGAAGTTGTTGGCATTTGAGTTTCATAGGTTATTTGTGTATATTTTGAAACCAATTCTGACTGTACTCTAGGTGTGTGTGAAGGTTTCCTTCAGCTGACTGGAAGTCTACACTCTGTGAAGTCTGTAGGAGCTCTGTGATATTTCCGAAACCCGGCTGGCAACATTTCACGGCCCTGAGTTTATGTAAATGTATACAGAACTGTTTACTGTTCCCATTTCCAGTATTTGGATAGGTAGACTAATTACACACACACACACACACACAGAGAGAGAGAGAGAGAGAGAGAGAGAGAGAGAGAGAGAGAGAGAGTCGTCCCTCCCTCCCTCCCTCCTCCGGTTTCCTGTCAGAGCAGTGTGTGTGTGTGTGTGTGTGTGTGTGTGTGTGTGTGTGGATGGATGGTTCAGCAGTGACTCTCCAGCTGCTGAGCGGAGTGGAGCGCGCAGCAGAGCGGACCCTGCAAACCGCCCGTTCCTCCGCTGGACTCCGAAGCTTTACTGGCGCTTCAAGGTGAATGAGAATCATCGGCCGGAGGACTCGGAAACATGGAGGGACGGCGCCGTTCTCTCTCTTTACGCGGAGCTTTATCTGTCTTTTTCTTCACGGTGACTGCCGGTGAGTTACGCACATCCTAAACCTCTCCAGCGCTCCGTCCGTGCACCCTGGCTGCTGTCATGCTGTCAGTCTCGGTGTTTTTTAAACCAAACGTGGACTTGTTGTCGTCGTGACGAGCCTGGGAGACCTTCCTTCCAGCGCGTTACGCACGGCGCTCCGGGGAGCCGAGGCGCGACAGGTGACTCACCCAGAGCAGAGCGCCGCCGCCGGGTACGTGAGCTCATCGTGGTGCCTTGTTTGAAACGGCACACGTGGGTTACACGTACAGAACATCTGAAAGATATTTTTCTCTGTATGAGATAACCTTTCATCGCAAAACACCAGCTGTAGGCTTCTCTCCATAAAATGGGATCAGATAAGGGAACTTCATGGTTCTGTTAAACTCCTGGTAGGTTATTCACAGGTTATTTTGGTCAAATTCATCATGTTTAGGTTTCAAGTTTCTAAAAATGATGCACAATGCAAACTCAACTACTTGTAAAGATCTTTTTATTGGATCTTTACACTTGGGTTGCATATATTCTCCTGCATCTCCTGTATCTGCTGAACTCTTTAAGGATATGACAAAACCCCTGAACATAAAGTTTTCCACATTCATTTCCCCTTGAGTAGTGTTAAAGGGACACTCGGTTTACTTGTCTGGAGGAGTATTCAGGCTGTAAACTGTTGTATAATGTATTCTGTGCCTCTGAAGGGGAGCTCCCTGAAGCCTGAGAAGGTATCTTGGATTAGTTTTAAGACTTCAGATTTTTAATAGAAAATCTGTGTTATGAACTAGTGGAGTTGGAGGTCTAACTAAATGTGTTATTTTGTTCCATATGGGAATTGCAGGTTGTAGTGTTTTTGGAGGTGTGACCCTGAGTAAAAAGTCTTGACCTCTGCTGCTTCAGTTTTCATTTTTAAATCGTTTAATGCCAAATTGCGGGAATGCCCCTTTAAGGTTGGAAAGAATCACCTTATTTGACACTGTCTGTCATTTCATTCAGTATTCTTTATTGAAGCTACATGATGTTTACACTGAGTGAAATATTCAAACCCCAGACTGTATGTTTTTGTGGCTCATTTTGTACAAATTTCACCAAAAATGAAGCTTGAAGTATTTGGTGTCATTGTAAAAATTTCAGTAGGTTTGAACAATGTTTGGCAGATTTTGTCAGGTGTTTAAGTAAGTTTGTGAGTTTAAATGTTGGCAGTCCCACTCTCCCTCCTCTACACTGTAACCCCATGTGTTAACAGTGGCAATTTAACAGACTTGGCTGCTTTCCACCTGTCAAACCGTAACACCTCCTATTTCAGCAAACCGCAGAAACTTCCCCACGCTCGCTGACAGGTGGGTAGGTCGAACGTAGCATTCGGATGAAAATAAGAAGCAGCGTTCTGCATCAGTTGCTGTGAACACGGACATATGTGTTGTCCCCGTTCTCCTTCCCTTCTCCCCTCTTCTTCTTCTTCGTCTTCTCCCCCCTCTCTCTGCTGTTTGCTCCTGCCCTCCTCCCACGGTGGGGCCTATTTTGAACCTGGAAATCCCACATACCAGAAGGGCTGTGTGGTCCTGCTGCATTGTATGTGTCACAAATAGACTCGTACACCAACTCACACTCACACACACACAAACACACACACTATTTCATGCATGCACAAGAAAAAGACATACAAACTTCCACCCACATGCCCCCATGCTCCCCACCAACACTCCCTGTTATTCTGACTTCTCCGGAGCACCTCGGCCCGGAGGAAGCTGCTCGCCACTCTCTCAGTAACGGAGCAGCTTGACATTGTGGTTATCCAAACACCAGGGCCGGACTCTGTTGTTTTTCTTTATCTTTTCTTTCTTTGTTTGCTTTCAATTGATGTGGATAACCATCCGCTCGGTGGGCTGTCACAGGAAGGTTCCTTCTTCCTTCCTTTCCAGGGAATCTTCATAGTGTCTGGGCAGAAGTGATTGGCCAAGATAGTGCCGGACATTTATTAATATAATCTTTTGGACACAGAGATTGTCTTTTGGGTGATTCATTG
Organism: Lateolabrax maculatus; assembly: GCA_031216445.1. Lineage (NCBI taxonomy): Eukaryota > Metazoa > Chordata > Actinopteri > Acropomatiformes > Lateolabracidae > Lateolabrax > Lateolabrax maculatus. Next base: position 3,796,750 of record CM062199.1, read on the forward strand.
ACTTGCGTACTATTGCTTTCTATGTGTACTATTGAAGATGCATTACGTTTCAGCAGTTTCAGCCCTCAGAGAGCTCTTCTCACTGTGTCAAATAGTTTGTGTGTGTGGGCCCCGTTCAGTCCCGCAAAGCCCCGATTCCTACTGTGTTTACACTGACTTTACTGGGCTTCAGTGTGCAGCAGAGGAGAGGAGGGGTCACCCACTTTAACCTCACTGAAGTGTCTCCCTTTGATTTTTACCATATTAGTCGACTTCCCCTCGCGTGCTCCCCTCTCGGCTCGCCTCGCCGGCTCTCCGGGTCAAAAAGAGGCAGAGGGAGAGAAGGAACCTGAGAAAGTAAAGGGAGGAAGATAAAGACGAGAGGAATGAGAGGATTACAGCCAAGTTGGAAAGAGGTGGATTAAGAGGGAGTTGTAGAGGTGGGAGGATAACTTTCAGGAGCAGAGGGAGAGAGCTGAGCTGCCTGCTGTGGCAGTTATGTAGCCCTGCGCAGCCCCTTGCCAGTTGTCTCCCCTCATTTCAGTGACAGGAATGGACCGAAAAGAAGAGGGATTCTTATTTCCACAGAGATATTCCCAATTTTTATTTGCCGTGCTGCTTTGCTCCAGAGAAGTGTCATCTGTTTTAGGGCTTTTATAGGCTTAGATTTGGAGGAACCTTCACACAGGATCTAGGATAATTAAGCTGTCATACTGAGTGTTGGAGAATCATCAACATCAGCCACACGTTAAAAGAATGATGTTATTAGAACATTTTAACGAATTTCCTTAATGGGAAGACATTTTTTATCCTGCACGTTTCCAGTTTTACAAACCTGACGCTCACCTGCAAAGCTCAGCATCAGAATCGACCCATTAACTGCAATAAGACTCGTGCAAACTGTATTATTTCTCCTGTATTAACTGTATAGTTTGCAGAGTTACAGCACCAGTAACAGTTACATTTTCTGTGTTGCTCCTCACATTTCAATATTTAAACATGAAAATACATTTTACAATACAGTTATAATATAGAAAATAATTAGCTTAATTATGTCCGTGACAACTGTCATCAGATCTTGGTGCAAATATTGTTAAATTAACGTCACCTTCTTCCAACCGAGCCTTGCCCACTTTAAACCAATGAGAAGAGCGCAGACATAAAACACAAATGCAGAAATCTCTCGTGAAAATTTCAACTTGGGCAGAAACATTTGTGTTCATGTGGGACCCCGTCGCTGATACTAAGAAACTGATTGGGAAAATTGGTTTCAAGACCTTTTAGTGACAATGACCCATAATATGCCCATCTTACATTCACATTTGTGCAGTTTGGAGCAGTCATTCCTGTGTATGAGTGATAAACTGCAGTCAAGCTTCCTGTCTGCCCCCCCATCCACTGTGAGCTCACTTCCTCTGTGGTTTGGAGAAAGAGGAAAGAGGGAGAGGAGATAGAGGCGGGTGTTTCAGCCGATGGGATGAGTTGTTCTGTTTGCCTTCATATGACAGGGAGTTATAATGCTGATATGCATAGTTCTGCTTTACATTGCTCCAGAAAAGGAGTAAGTAAGGAAAGGTTTCAATTGGTATTGGATTTGTCTTTCAGTACATAGATTTATTGTTGTTTAGATGGTGTTAGAGGACATCAAATGTGCTGATATTAATTTTAGGATTTTAAAGGGCTGATAGAGGCAAAGAGGAGAAAATGTCAGCTCTAAGCTAAGCTTATTCCCTCCTGGCTCCAGACTTAACAACAAGTATAATAAGTATAATATAACGGTATAATTTGCAAAAAGAGAAATATGATGTTTGGAGTTATGCGTGGCTGTTGGTTCACTGATATTGTGAAGATCCCGATGCACAGGTTCACAGTGATAGTAAAACAGGAATGGGCTTAAAGGGGAACCTTCCCTAACTTATTCAAGTGTTTTTGTTACTTTGTTCAACCATGTATAGAAATGTATTCCGTTTATATCATTCAAAATCATTTTGGACAGTTTTTTACCATGTTGCTATTAGAAAAATATTTACAAAATATATTGCATTTTCAATTTGCATTTCAGGGAACAGCTTTATTGTTATTTACTGGAACATGTTGCATTTTCATCTTAATGTAGACACTTCACTTTGTCTGGCGCTAACAAAGTGAAACATATGTATTTATCAAAGTTATTCATTGGTCTGACTGCCAGATGGAAGCAGGTCACAGTAGCATGATTTCCCTCCTGCAGTAACAGGAGCACAAAGAAATCTTACATTTCAATTACAGCCCCTTCAGGAGCCATCAAGAGCACGGTTAATGACAGTCCACACTTTCCTCCTTCACTTTCCTGTGACGCACTGAGGTCACTTGTGTTTTCATACTATAATTCCTACACATGGACTAGCAGCAGGGAAAAGTGTCGGTAATAAAATAGAAAGTCAAAGCACTTTAGCAGCTGGAACAATGACCCACATACCACCACAGACCTTCATGCACAGTTACCCTTTAACTCACTGCACCGGCACAATCTGCTAGAACTTCAAAGTAAAGGGTGTTGAGCCACGCTGTTATTTCATCATAAATCCAGAAGAGTAAGTAAACAGGGAGATTTAGGCTGGTGTTTCACTTTTGCCTTGGTTTACCCGTTGAATCATTTTAAGAAAAATTCACATCTTTTCTCATAACTCAGTCAAATCGAAACATTCTGCACATTTACCGGAATCAGCAGAACTTTCATCAAATTATATAATTTTCCAAAAAAGAGGAACTGCTACTTGCTTATGCAGCTTGGCTTTACATGGTGCAGATTCACCTAAATGTAATATTCATAATTTATTATCCATCAGATAAAAAACAGGTGTGGCCCACAGCTAACTCATGATCTCCACGGCAACATTAGGCAATACTTCCTGTTTGCATTACTCAAAGCATGATGAGAACGCAGATGGCACAATATCAAAGGCCCAATATCAAAATATATTCTTCAGTGACATCAATAAAAGTTCTTGTTTGTTTGCTTGACTCTGTCAAACATTTTTCTGCAGTACTAAGGCACAGAATATCCCATCAGCATGATATGTAAACACATTGTCTTCCATCGATTCATACACAAATATTTGCTGCGTGCTGATAAAGAAAAGCACAGATTTCAGATTACCGGCCATGGCGCAGGTTTGCAGATACAGACAGTGAGCTCAAGGTTTTGATTTGTAAACAGGCACAATAATTGTCACTGTGCTTGGTTGATGTTTGCCAAGAAATACCAATACTAAAGACTAAATGTCATGAACTTTAGAGATGTTGGTAGCCATATTTTCACTTTAAACAGAGCAAGGCTGCCTGTTTCCCCACAGCTTCCAGTCTTATTGCTCAGGTGGGCTATACACATCCTGGCTCCAGCTCTGTACCAAGCACGTGGACAAAAGACTGATCATTTTCTCCTCCTCTCATTCTTGGAAATACAGCAAAACACTTAATTTCTTAAAAAATGCTGAACTATCCCTTTAAAAGACGTAAAGGGCAGGAATGAGTGAAAAGTGGGCGGACATAGCTTGGGTTCATACCTGAGTTCATCCTTAACCCGCAAAAATGTGGCTGACGGTTAATGAGCTCTTAATGTGTAATCCGTATTGCACAACAGTCCAATAAAGATTAATCAACACCATAAAAGACTCAGTGAGCTCCCTGGCTGCACAGAGCGTAACTCTACCCCCGTTACTCATTCAGATTCACTCACTCTCTGTGGCACTTTGCTGCACTAAATCAGCAGGTTTTATTTGTCTCTGAGGCTCTGAGTGGGTGTGAGCACTCTGCTATTTCACGCTCTCTGTCCGGCCCCAAACTACACTCTCTGTAACAGAATGTGTCTTGAAAGTATATTAACTGCGCTTTCTGTTAAATGAATAACCCGGGCCTACGCAGACTATGATCGGGTGTCGCGCCCATATAAACATACGCCGTTAAAGGAGAATCTGTAGTGTGACGACATGAGCGAGGGAAATGAGGACTCACGCGAGTCAAACTTGAAGTCCTCCTCTGGTCAGGTTTCACAGTTCAGCTCTGCAGACATGCTGCCATGTCAATTGATTTAACGATAGCCCGGACTGCACTGCACGCAGTTGTTTTGTCTGTCTTGGATTTCAGACGTGTGAGGGCTGCTGTTGTTGTTTGCAAGAAAGGGCCTCTTTTCAACACGGTGAAGTGGCAATCTGTCATATCTGTTAAGTCCAAAGATGCGTGAGTATGTACTTAACCTGGATCTCTGGCCCAGGTATTGATACTGATGATAAGAACTAAGTAGAATTTACAGCAGTACAATTCATACAGTATAGCTGACTAAAATTGGGATAATTCAGTCTATGGAAACCGGTAATGGAGCATTAGTTCAGACAGAGAACTGAAGTCGTGCTTGCATTAACTGATTGGCATCAGCTGCTTCATTCCTGCTTCACAATCACTGGCTCATTCACTTGCTCTGTGGCTATCTAACTTGGCCATTATATAGTAACTTGACACTTCTTGTTATTACTCTGCTGATATGCTGTGTGTGTTGGTTGAGGGGGAATTAGTTCATGCTTCCCTCCTCTTCCCTCAATTAGTTATTTTTGCCAAATCTAACAGTATCACCAACCTTCTGACTCAAATGTTAATGCTGCTCATGCTAGTATATTGCCTGGGTCCAGACCTTTGAGTCCGCCCGATACACCAAGTTGACTGATGAAACACGATGGCTCTCTGGCTGAAAAACGACCGGTCCAATGAACGGGGCTAACGCCGTTGTCAAGCTGTTGTCCAGCGGTTGTCTAACGACGAGGGCGGGGAAAACTATTTTCAGTGGAGTATAATTTGTCAGCCAGCGGCACTGATAAACCAGCGTTTTATCAATAACCCTTGACTTGTTTGTGTTGTGGTCATGGTGACGTAAGTGTTGCTCTCGCAGCTGAGATTATCTACCAGCTATGATAACTGTGTCTAGTAAAGATATTTGCATATTCACAGATTCTGGAGGGAGAGAGATTATCAGTAGATGTAATTTTGAGAATGATTTTACTAGGTATTCAACCTTTTTACTGAATAATCATAGGAAACAATGGCCCCCCACTGATAATAGTACCTAGTATTGTAGATATTGTGTTACTCATTTATTTTAGGAAGTCTTTATTTAAATCCAAGAACTCATTTCACGTTCTCAGAAAGATCAAACAAAGAAACTCTCAATGAATTACTGCGTTTTAAGTAGAATTACTACTGAGTTTAAGAGGCTAGTGGTAGAGCTGCTCGCCCGGGCGTCGTCATGACCTGAACCAGGACCCGTCACTGTGGTTCATTTCAACCTGAAGTGTAGGAAAAGCTGATATACATAGTACAGAGCTGGAAGGAATTTAGTGTCCTGCTCAGTGAAGCTGAACCAGGGCAGAGGCTTAAACTCAGACCTCCCAGCTGAAGGAAGGTTTGTCCACCTCTAAAACCACCCGGCTGCACCACAGCACCTGCATACAATACACAGAGCTTCAATCCCACCCTGTAACTCAGCCTTATTTGAACACAAAAGCTGCCACATGGAGAAACCTTCCCTTCCTTTCAAGATTCAAAAATTTAGTTTACAAAGGTGCAATTACGCTCTGTAACCTTTAGACTAACACAGGCTATCGTGGCTTACCGAGGTTTCTTACACAGCCTCTCCTAGGCCAGCAGTCGGGGGCTTGGAGTCAGAGAGGCAGGTCTGAACAGGTTCACAGAGCAGAGGGAGATCAGAGAGGCAAAGGCGGCTCAAGTCATGCTAAGGAGAATGACAGGGATGATTATACTGATTACACTGCCAGCCCAGGCAGCACGCGACTCACTGTACCACATGCAATACCTTCCAACCAGCCAGGGTGATAGTATCAAACAATATAACTGCATCTCAGGGCTGATTATTCCTTTGTTATGAGGCTCAGGACTCATTGTCGCTTGTCTGTGCCTGTGCTTATAATTAGCCATGTCAGTCATGTGTTTTGGAAACCTTGTGAATCATTTGCTAGATTTGACCTCACATATCACAGATTTGTCCATATATCTCTTACTACCAGAAAACCTACAGCCTTCACCGCAGATCAGAAAACACTCCACATGATGCTTCTTTCAGGAAATGCCTTTTGCGTAGTCTTTTTGAAGGCGTTTTTAAAAGATTGCGTGAGGTTTTGGATTTTGTATCTAAAGTGGTTTGATCTAAGAAATTATTGTAGCTTGGCACAGGCTGCCTATTGATTCAGCTGTGGTTGTCTGCGTTGATGGTTCAGTGTGGTCTTGGCCTATTTTTGTATGGCTCGGTGGTTTCCTTAGGCCCCATACTGAACATTTGAGGTGGTTGATCTGTGCAGATGCAGTGCATCCAGCTGGACTTGTTGCCCTGGTTGTGGTCGTCGTTGTTGACAGTTGTTTATGGTCCTGACCCGGTTAAATTCAGGCAGCTGATGCTTTTGATGTACAGTACGTGGTTTACAGTATCTTATATACCTTTGTTAAATGTGTTTAGTGTCAGAAGCAATAATTCTCACTGTTTTGTTGAACAAGTTGCTCCAAAATGCCAACCAGTGAGCAATTTTGGATGCCTGAGACTTGGACTTGAATCAGACTATAGTCACAAAGATGAAGATTTGAGACTCGATTTGGACTTAAAGTTGCACTAACCAATATTTTTATATTAACAATGGATCACATTAATTTGTGTAATGTGAAAGGTGACGCTCACAGTGATGAACCCACTAAAAATTATCACTAAACTCTGCAGCTTTTTAAGTGTCTTCAGCTCAGTGTTTGCTTTTGTGGCCCCACGACTTTACTGATTTGTTTCAGTCTCACCACTCTCATCAACCTCATTTCCAGCAGCAGCAGGCAGCTGTTGTCAGTGAAAAAGCTATGGTAAATCCACTGTACACATCCTGTCTAGCACAGAACAATAAACAGTCAAAGTTAGCAACTATCTTGTGAACATAGTGGAGCATTTAGCTGCTTAACTGGCAGATGTTTTTGTTAGAAGTTGGTGGAGACCAAAACAGAGCTAAAAGGAGTTAAATTACATTTGTCAAGTGGCCAGAAACACAACTACTAAAAGATGAATAAGATTCTAAGAAAGTGTCTGACTGGCCTGTATATGAAACATCTGACTATAAAGTGGCTTCCATTCCTGCCTAAACTACCATAATGTTGTGAAATTTGTCTCAAAGTGGCTCTAAAGGAAAAACCTATATCCTTGTAAGCATGAATATTTTTAGTAAATTTCACAGTTATGAGATATGTGTAATGATACAGTACAGTGTGAGACATGACAGTGGCACGAGAAGAAAGGTCACTAAAAACATGACGCTCATGTAGCATCGGAAAAGGAAATAATTCATCCTCAGGGGAACATGAATGTGTGTATGTTTTATGGCTATGTGTTCATTACATGTTGGTATTTCCTGTGCAGAGGTGGACAGTTTGGCCTGATGTTGGTTCTACAGTAAAGGTCAAGGGGTCACCAAAAATATTTAGTTTCATTCTCTGGGGACCATGAATATCCACAGCAACTTTCTTGTGAATCTGACCAGTAGTTACTTGCTGTGAAACCAAAGACCGACACTGCCATTCTCATGTCCATTCTTTTGTACGGCACATAAAAAAACATATTACATAGTATTGATGCCATGTCTCATTTCAGTCAGTCGATTACTATTTGTTGCATCATTTATTTATTAACATTTTTCCACCCTAAAACATTTGAAAACTATTGGAACTGGCATTAAAACTGAAACATGAAGCCAACCTGATGGATGCTTTTGCGTGTGTTCTGCAGGTATGCCCCCTTTGTACCCGATCAATCAGCTTTGTAAGTTCTGTGATCTGGAGATTTCCTCCTGTAGTGGCACAGGGACCTGCATGTCCGGCTGCTCCATCACATCCATCTGCTCTAGCGTCAACGAGGTCTGTGTCGCTATCTGGTAGGTACCTAACGCAGAAAACTGCCTTCATCTCTTAGATGTGTGATTTAATAACTAGATATCTCTTTATTGTACACATGTTTTAATTATTCCATCTCTGCCCCTCTGTCTGTCCGTGTCTTAGGAGGAAGAATGAGACAGGCTTCTCCATTGAAACGCTCTGTCACGACCCGTCCAAGCCGCTGTACGGCGTTATGCTGGATGACTACAACAATTCGACCTGTGTGATGAAGGAGAAGAACACGACAAGTGGGATGGCTCACTTCTGCTCCTGTACTGACGAGGAGTGTAACGACAGACTGATATTCTCCCCCAGTGAGTACATTAACTAATACCAGCTCTATGGAGCGTTTTAGCATCTTTCAGCTCATTGTTTCAGTTTTACGGCCAACAACTTTACTATATTGACTCATCAGATTTGTTTCCAACCACGGTAGGAAGCTATTTTCAGTGGAAAAACATAGAAGAGCATTTAGCTGCTAAATAGCCAAATATTTCTGTCAGGAGTTGGTAGAAACGAAAGCTGAGCTAAAAGGAGAATGAACACTGGACTTACATCATCATCTAATGGCTAGAAATACAACTCTTAATGGATGCTTATGTCTGCTGATTGTGTAAATAGGTAATAATTTGCTACCTCGTGGTCCAAGTGTCCAAAAAAATTAATTAACGCTGCTTTACAGGTTGAGGCATTACTTTATCATTTTCTATCACCAACAAATTCCATTAAAAGACCAAGCCAACAATGCGTTCGTCTCGCCTTAACTGTGGCACATTCATAACTTCTGAACATATTTAAAAAGTGATCACAAATATATAGTTTCATTCTTTTTTTAAAAGCTCAGTAATTAAATTGCTTGACACACCAATTGCATTGGTTGGGGACTATTTTTAGCTGTGAATCAACACACATTTGGTTGTTTCAGTGAGCAGCTGGATGGTGTATGTGGGATAAAGTCAAAATAAATTACACTACTCAGTGTGTTTTCATAGTGACGAAGGAACCAATGCCTTTTTTTAATAGTTTCTGGACAAAAGTGGAGCTCTATGGCACAAAGGAATCAGAGAGATCAGGCTGTCCACACAGAATACTTGTTAGTAGGACATATTCATTGTTGGTTTTGGTATTTTCATGGTATTTTGTTGACAGTAAGGACCATATACAATTTGTCAGTCTCATCCTTTAAAAATATGTTTTTCTATTTACAGCTGCTCTTAACGTATTTAATGTGACTGCCTGCACAGAAAGAAAACAAACAAATCATGGTAACCGCACCCACTTTCAACCAACCAAATGCATTTAAGCTTGGCAAAAGAAAAGCAAATCATTTTGATTACGCATCTGTTACAGCATATATGGTCGACCAACTATAAAACCAGCAGCTTATCTGTTCAGACAGCTGTACAAAGTGATATAGGTCCATTTCCTTTATGTTCAGCCAGTTGTTTCATGCTGCAACTTTCTTTTATTTATCAGTACATTGTTGTTCCTATTTTTTGTCATCACTCCCACTTCTTCTTCTCTAACCTTCTCTCCCACAACAGACAAGGAAACTCTGTCTGTATTTTAGCGTATAAAGCTGTTCACATGCATCTCAAAAGTTGTGGGTGGTTATCTTAGGTTTCATTATGGTCGCTACTTTCTTTTGGAGAGTGCATCACAAACAGGAAGTGGAAATGTGGTGTTTGTATCACGCGTAAACAATGTTCGGGGAATCCTCAGTGTGGTCACAGACATGCAGCCGGGTGTCTACTGCCCTGTGTGTTTGGCTGCTGCCTCTCTCAGTGCCAAGGAGGAAAATTAGGTGTCTGTTTCGGCCTCTGAATGTGTGTGCCTGTGTGTGTGTGTGCGGCTGTGTAGGCCGGCCACGCTGGAGAGCTCAGACATATGGTTTCCTGTCTGTGTTTAACTCAAATCAGAAACATCTCCAGCACATGGTGAACAGGCCCCATAGACACAGAGCACCTCTGCCGTGGGGCACCAACATTATTCCCTCCTATGTTATAGTATTATTAAAGCAGATTAGATTCCTCTTCTTTCCGCCCCACTGACCAAACTGTAACATTAATCTGCTGTACATATATGCTGCAGATAATGTGGAAGGTTGAAGGATGGCAAGTTGTTAAAAAACAGACTTTCTTTCAACTGAACAAACTGTTTTCAAGCCTTAGTTAGAAAACATCCACCCTGCTGAAATGTCTGTAAGACCCTGTGACCCAAATTCACTGAGATGGTACTGCTGGGATTTGTTTTGTTTCTTCAGAACTCCAATTTGCAAAATACAATGTTTCTCGCTTACATGTAATTGTATTCAGCGTGTCTGCATGGCTTTTGGTTTTATTAGCCACAGTTTCAAGATATCTTTCATCATCCTAGTTGATACCCATCTCCTACCTTCTCTGCATTATGTCTCTATGGTGTAGCTTTCAAGGTTCTATCAAGCAAAATGCAAACAGCAGAAGACCCGGAAACCAACCAATAACATACACTCAGTGGCCACCTCAGTGGGTACACCTGTACACTCTAATGCAACCCTGAGGTCATAGTTAAAGTTGTTTTTTTTGCTGGAATACATTATATTAAAATGTGTTTCCAATTTTTTTGTCCTTCCCGTTTACATACATGGGGAGAGCAGAATATTTGAAACATCTCCCACGATATTTCAGTCCACTACAACACCATCACTACACATAACTACGACCTCAGTGCTAAACCATCGTTTAATTAACACATTTCCGACAATGTCACTAAAAACTGAAGCCTTCAGCCAACTGTCCCTCCATCGTGGATGTGTTTCAGTATATCCATGCCTTTCATCCATCAGAAATGTTCACAGCCTTCTTGTATATTCAGGGATTCAGTGCCGTTCTGGTGTTGTGGCTTTGGTCTGAATCTGTGAGCCACGCCTCATTCATTTGAATATTACAGATAGAAATAAACAAAGCTGGGAAATAAATTCTGACAATATAAAATGAAAGTCCCCTGAAAAAACTAAATGTGGAATTAAGAAATAAAAGTCCCCTGAAATGAGAAAGTAGTAATTTGAAAAAAGTCCCCTTTTAAATAAAAATGTATCTATTTATTTATTGTACTATAATCATTTATGTATTTATTGCTTCATTTACTTATTACCTGATTTATTTAATAGCCATATTTATTTATTTAATATTGACTAAAATAGCATTCCATAATACAGTAGTGCAAGCCTTAGATGATATTGTACTTAATCAGTGTAAATTCCCATCAAATTGACCTAATTAACATACAGTGAAACTGGGTTCCTGGAGGTTTGGGGTCAAAATGTGTGCAACTTGTGCAGCCACGTGTATGTAAATAATTTTTATTTTATTTTAATTTTTTTTAACAGCTTTCCCTCAAAGAAATAGTCCGTATGAAAATCTTTGACATTGTGTTCTGTGGATTATTTAGATAAACAGGGTTTTGAAAGTTTTAAGACACACAACATCTAAACTATCTTGCCTGCATACTGCAGAAGGTAACTGTGATTTTTCTCTTTTGAAATGACCTTTGACATATATACACGTTCCCAGGCAAAAAGCTCTTTAGTACTAACTTTAAGAGAAAACTACATGCATCAGCTATAACACAGACACATCAGAATTGGCACCCTTGCTCTCTATACTGCCCTTTATAATTAGCATGTTGTTTAATTTGAGATCCTCCCTTGCTTGCCTGGCTTGCTTGTGGTGATGGCTGAGTCTCACAGTAATTAATGCAGCCACCAGATTCTCCTCTTTACACAACATCTCATGTGCTACGATTATTTGGTACGTTTGTGTTGCAAATTGAGCAAAACCTTGCTGGCATGGTTTCATCTACAAACAGCAATTATGTGGGCAGTAAATTAGCTATAATTTCAATAAGCATGGCCATGACTAGAACTGGTAGTTTATGTTTCATTCACTGCAAACATTCAGTAAACAAGCTGGAATTCTGTTATGTGCTGTAAGTGAGCGGGTACTCTTCTTCTGTTCAAACCTTTAATGATTATCCTGTTATCGATCCCTACAGTGATCAATAAGCATGAGACAACACCACTCTGGATAATAACAGCACAAATATAACAGAGTAACTGAACTGGCAACCTGAGCACGTAGCTCTATCAAGGACATGTAGGCTACAGTGGTTTGTGTACATCATAATCTATCTTTGTGTCTGTCACACACACACACACACACACACACAGAGCCCTCAGGGTTAGGGTTGTGGTTCCTTCCTCCCATTGAGGACACATGCAGCAGGAAGTCCGTGTTTGTTTATTGGGCCACTGCCATGGCTTATTCCTCTACAAATGCCTCACATTGTTCTTCCCCAGCATTACATTCTTATGACGTGCCTGTAATAGTGCTTGTGCATGTGGTTTTACTGCTTGGGAGTCACACTTGTGGATTCTCGTGTGTGTGTTTGTGCATCCAAACATGTGCCACAAATGTCACCATGGGGGAGTGAACATTGTGATCCCACAGCAGCAAACACTAACAGGGCTTGTTGGTTTTGATGGACTGCTCAGTGGAAGTTAATCAGATAGGGAGATGTGTGCTGTGTTGTCACCGTCTCAGCGCGGCGAGAGGCTGTTTATCTAAGCTGCTCAAAGTGGGATCCACAGCTGTGTCCAGTTTAGAGACGTAACCAATGAAAAGGGCGCCATCAGTTTCTGCCTTGTTGCTTTACCATCGTGCAGTGCTGATTCAGGGCATTCAGTTTGGCCTTAGAAGGTAAATCTTTAAAACTGCATTAATCAATAGTAGGGGTGACCCTGAATAGCAATCTAAGGGGCCTAATTAGACGGCCAATCTCACAGTCGAATCGTTGCAGTGCCGTGAAAATGTGATTATGAAAAAAGGATCATTATGGGGGTGCTTTTACATAGAAATGCTTGGTTTCTCCCAGTAAATCCTGATTTATACCCTATTTTGGTGTAAATATCATCTTAATACTGTTAATTAGAATTTTAAAACAACTAATGTGCTTTCCTTAGTGTGCAGTGGTGGATCACGGTGATCTCCTCAATGGATGTTGTTTTGATTTAATAAACATGCTCAAGCTTTTTTTTTTTTTTAAATGACGGTCACTAAGTTTGAGTAGATCTTGGTACGTCAGCCTGTTATGTCAGAGGTTCTTGGTTCTTCTAGACTAGCAAACTGTTGTTTCCGCTCTGGAACCAGAACACACGAACCAAAACACGAAAAAACTAGTTTGAGATTAAGCACTCGAACTGCCTTGGTAGAAAAGGGATATAAGTAATATATTCTGCCAGCCACAGTCCTTACTGGACTACAGCCACGTTTCCATGCAAATGTAACAGAGTTTAACCACATTTCCAGAAAATCAGCAGAAGAAAATGTGAATTAATGTTCCATCTACTACTGTTTTGCAAATATTAGGAGAGGAGCACGCTCTCCATGTATTCTAGTCTCTTTTTACTAGACTACTTTAGAGTCCTCAGTTTGACTACCTGCACTTGTGAACACATGACCAGAACAGAGATGATCCTTCAGGCCTCTGTGACACAGCAGTTGTTTTCTAATGAAAATCCTGTAAAGATGATTTGGAGCAGACTAATGCCGCCTCTCAGCCAGTGTCAGCTACACATGTGTTTTGGAGCTTGTGAACTTGTTTCAGTGGGAAGGGAGGCATTGATAGTAAATACTGACTTGTCATAGTAACATGCTATTTGTTTTAGTGCTGTATTTACAGCTGTGCTCTTGTGAAAGTCGGTTTTACATGCTTGGAGGCACGCTATGTGAGGAATGAGATGAAGGTCGAACTAATTCATTCCTGACATGGATTCCTTTACTTTGTACAGTCTGTGTTTTCGCACAGATGATGCCTGAGCTCCTCCAAGTCATTTCATGGGTTATTTTGGCACCCCTCATGATGAATGAAATCTTGCTCATGACTCAAAAAGGGGATTTTTGATGATAAAGAAGAAGAACATGATAAAGAAGAAGAACAAGCGATAAAAATAAAAAGAGGGAAAAATTGATTAGAATGACTTCTTGGTGAAGCTGGAAAAGAGGAAGAGGAGAAGAAGAGTGGCTCTGTGCATGTTCCAAGATCTGTTTTTTTTTATTCTTATTTTTTACAGTTCCTCCTCAACTGTGGAATCTTGGCTTGCCATCAGTGAGTACATCAGTCGTGCAGTCACACAGCAGACTGTTTCATATAGTGCAGTGAAATGACTCAAGCAGGCCAACAGGGTGAGGCAAAAAAAGGCAGAATGGTGGTCAGGACAGAGAGCATTGAGACGGGATGAGGAAGTAGATGGAAAGACAGAAACAAAGCGACGGAGAGATGTTGGTGGGAGCGGAAGGAGAGCTGGAGAGATATGAGCCGTGTTTATGAAGCAGTCTGGGTTGTAAAGGCAGTGCTGTTACCATAACAAGTAAATAGTGAATGTGATATTCACTTTTAGTCAGTGTCACCAGCCTCCCTGTGGCTGGATTCCTCCACACTCCACCATAATATGATACCAGCCCGGATAAAGGCAGGTTATTTATATACATTTAGGAGGGTAAAAACTCCACAGGGAACACAACTTTCAACTTTTTTAATAGGAGGTTCATGTAGTGAAATAAAACCCATACATAATATAAACACAACTTCAAGAAACTTAAACACTGTGGAGAGATTAACTGGAGTATAGCCAACAGCAAATATCTACTGTAGTTACAAAACCCTTCACTAACAGATTATAGGACATATTATAATAACTATGCATTGATTGATTTTGTAAAAATAAATCTCCTCATAAGGTTGCTGCAGTGAGCGTATTAACAAACAGTTTCCCATTTACAAACACAAAAGACATGGATGGACAGAGGTATTTATTTGAAGTCGTGTTTCTGGCCACCTGACAAACATTCCCTCTCCTTTTGCTTTTTTTGGTCTTATCACTGGGTAACACTATTTAATCTCCCATATTTAGCATTCAAAGGCAGAGTATAAACATTTAATAAATGGTAACACACTGTAATGTAGTTATAAGCAGATATAAGCATTTAAATGTATCTTTCAACAGCTATAACTCCTCCTGTGGGCACCTGTAATTGCAGGCTGCTGTATAAACAGATATGAAACACAGTTGCAATCATATAAATATATCTTCACAGGAGAAGTTAGAATTGTTGACAAATGCTGTACATTAATAAACATATACAAATGTCCTTATATTGTAACTATAGTGTGTTATAAACCAGCCTATTTTTCTGTTCAGTTTTATGCTTTTCATGATTGACTTTATGAGAAATCAAAGCACCACAAAGTCAGTCATAGAACTACCATAGCAACATCTTATCAGCACATAGCTGCTATTTCTAGACATCATCATAAAACTATCAA
Source organism: Lateolabrax maculatus (assembly GCA_031216445.1). Classification (NCBI taxonomy): domain Eukaryota; kingdom Metazoa; phylum Chordata; class Actinopteri; order Acropomatiformes; family Lateolabracidae; genus Lateolabrax; species Lateolabrax maculatus. The sequence continues at coordinate 3,812,035 of CM062199.1, forward strand.
CTGCTAGACATGACATCATCCTTCACCTGTTAGCTGTTATCGGCTCCATATAAGTGTTACAGCCGGTTGACGGCAGGTGTGCCGCAGGGAAGGGCAAAACTGTGGTTTATTATATTTTGAAAGAACATTTACAAAACTAATCATAAATCGTTTTATTTATCCATGGTGTGGCCAAGTAACTGATAAAATATCACATCAGAAAGTAACCGCTGATATTTAAAGCCTCATTAGAAATTAAGACAAAATGGCAGAGTGAAGGCCTGCTGGAAGTGTGCTTCAACCTCCTCAGTGTTTATAATGGCTTCAGACTACCCACCCATCACCTGTTTCAAACATGAAATCATGTCTGGCTCTGTCATTTTCCGAGAAAAATAGTTCCCCTTCAATATCCAACTCACAACTTTGTCGTTCAGCAAACACTGTGAGGATCCAAGTAATTAGCAACTGGTTAGAGCATTAAGAGGGTGAGTCAGAGATGGCAGCGTTTGAAATCCTTTCACATCCTGAGAAACACACCACACACACACACACACACACACAGATGATGTGTGTTTGCAAGCTGTAGGCGAGGATCCCTCTATTAGTCCCAATGATGTGTCAAACCTCATTGAACACTGCATGAGAACACTCTGGCATCCTGATTGGAAAACGCAACATGAGTCCTATTACCAGTTTGTCTTGGCACCGTCTGATTGGTTGTGTTTCTGCCTCGGATACACACACACACACACACACCCACACACACACACACACACCTACACACACACACCCACACACACACACACACACTAATCATGGCAGTAAGACAGCAAGGAAAAAAATAACTAACCCTGAACCTCAAAAACCTCCAAGCAATCTTAAAACCCTTAAAGCATACACACATGTACAGACACATGGAATTTGAGAAGCAGTGTCTGACTGTCTGACAGTCTTATTTCTCAACCCACTTTACTACCAGACTTTTGAAGTTGTCTCAAATCTGAAGGTCTCAGCGTGTGTTTGTGTTTAGTATATTTGATTTATTGCATTCGCGGCTTTGCCCAAAGCAATTTCAGAAAGTTTTACTGCTTTACAATCTCTCACACACACACACACACATGCACACACACAGCCACAAAATGAAGATATTATTCATCCCACTGTGAATATTTTTACCTTGCATGATCACACAGTGTACCAGTACATGCTGGATTCAAAAGCATCCACTTCTTTGAAGAGAAAGAGAGTTTAAAGCATGTGAATGAGACGTACTTTACAGTTAATGAGGCTGTACAGTATAATCATAAGACAGTTGCTTTGGGCACAGCTGTTCAAAATAGCTAATGTGCGCTTTGATAAGAATAATCCGAACATACATTATAATAAAGGTTAGATCAAGCATTGGCTTGACAAAGATAGTCTTTAATGTTTAGTCTTTGCTGCTTCGTGCTGCCGTTCCAAATTAACGTTAAGCCTCCAATCATTGTTGCATCAACGCCTGTAAATATCTATACACACACACACACACACACACACACACACACACACACCCTGGACCTATCACTGGACTGGGCATGCATAAACATGCCTATCTTATATCATATAAGCATTAGGAAAATGATAAATGTGGTGGGGAAAAATAGAAATATTTGGTGGGTAAAATAAGATTGTATGAATCATTAAATGTGTGACAAGAAAAAAAAAACTAAGCAGCTAAATTGAGTTAGTAAAAGATAAGTAGAAAAGTAGAAAAAGATTATTGGAAGTTTATATTCTATTTTAATTATTGAACTAATAGTTTTATATATTGATGTATTCAGTTATAGTTTGGACTTGTCTGATTGAGCTTTGATAAATTATAGGGCTTCATAGTGTTCATTCATGAGCCCTCTACTGTAAATGTGGAAAATCTGAATGCAAAATAGAGGCGACTTCCACAATGGTCAGTCCTTGGTCCGAGCTCGTCCAGCCTGCCAATGTGGCAGCGTCGCTCGGAAGGTTAATGTTCCCCTAAGAGACTGAGTGAGACACTCTTTGAAAAGGTGCCCAGCCAGAGCGGACCAGGCCGGGCCAAGCCAAGCCAAGGCAGACAGGCTCTCGACTGTTTTCTCCCCGCCGCTGGAGCTCTGAGGGTTGGCTGCCGTTCTGTCCGGGCTGGCAGTCAGAGTCACAGGAGGTAGTTAATGCTATAGCTCATGAAACTGTAAAGGCTGCTCACACTGTTGGCAGTGTCCACTGTAGGCATATTGACCACAGTCAACACCCTACTGAGATCACAAACTGAAAGATACAGACGCATATGTATATCTATTTTAAACGCATTGTTACGATGGAAAGAACATAATTTACAGCACTTCACGGAGAGGCGAACAGCATGTTGTTTTCATTGCACAGGCCTTAAGAATGACTTCCCTGTGGTGGGCAGGCCAGTTCTGTATGAGTAGTGGGGGGAAATTGCAGCTTTCTGCTGCTGCTGCCGTTGCTGCTGCTGCTGCTGTTGTTGCTGCTGCAGCCAAAACACACAAATTAAGCTGTGTGTCCTTCAAAGACCCGCCTTTACACAACTACCTTCCCTTTTAGTTCAGGTAACCACAGGTGTCACCAAATGAGGACTGAGTTGGAGGTTTAAGTTCACCTAAAAAGTCTGTAAGCACCTGCAGCTCTTTTCCTAAGTAGTTGTGTAAAACTAATTGACCAACAAAAATTAATAACTGCTAAACTCAAAAATGTTAAATGTAGATTAACTTGTAATTTATCTGGTAAACCCTAACTAACCTAAGCGAAGCTACCGCGTCTGCTCCTCCTGAAACTCCCTCAACATGAAGCCGTAATCACTTCTCTTTGATGGAAGGTTTTAACATGGACACAGTCACTTGAAAAGCTGCGTTTGCATCAACCACCAAAATAATCCCAAATGACTGCTACTTTTGTTCTTCAGCAGAACTTTGAACCCATGTTGGTGGTTGTGGAAACCACTACATCAGCCCACCTCAGTTTCAGATAGACAGGGAAAACACTGCCCGTGCTGCCAGCCAAAGAATGGCATGACAGCAGACAACCATGACTCATGTTTCCAGCATTCACCGCAATCAGCACACGCTATATTCTAAACGTCTTCAGAGCTTACTTTTATGATTTAGTTCAAAGTCAGTCTTAATGTCACCAGGAACCCACAAGCAGTTTAGGTGGGGGAATTTTATAACCTGGTAGTAGTTAAATACAATTTTGGCATGCAGAAATGCTGTTGGGTTAACGCTCCACTATGTCGCTGTTTGTGCAGACTGTCGTTTGCTTACTTCTCAGTGTTGTGTGTCGCTTATGAGCCCCGTGGTCCTACGCACGTATACTCTTTCCATTCATCTAGTCGTCTGTCTTTTTCCCAGTTGTGGATCCAACTCCGGACGATCCGTTGGTGTCGGTGATCCTGATGAGCCTGCTGCCACTGGTGGTGATGGGGGCCGTGGTCGTGGGAATGTTCTACTGGTACCGAGCCAGGCAACGCATGGTCAACCAAGAATGGGAGAGCAGCATGAAGAAGCGCAAGCCGAAAGCTGGCGGGCTGGACTGCAGCGACGCCTGCGCCATCATGATGGACGACGATAGGTCAGACAGCAGCTCGACGCACGCCAACAACCTGAACCACAACACTGAGCCACTGCCTATAGAGCTGGATATGCTGGTATACAGACCTAGAAGTATTTCAGTGTTTTGATTAACTATTCTACTCTAAGCCAGAAACTAAAATTGTAACTTTTGATCCAGGTGGGAAAGGGTCGCTTCGCCCAGGTATACAAGGCTAAGCTGAAGCAGACCACGTCAGATCAGTTTGAAACAGTGGCTGTGAAGATCTTCCCCGATGAGGAGTACGCGTCCTGGAAGAATGAGAAGGACATCTTCTCCAATACAGACCTCCGTCACGAGAACATCCTCCACTTCCTGACAGCTGAGGAGAGGAAGGTGGAGAAACAGTACTGGCTCATCACTGCCTTCCACTCCAGAGGAAACCTACAGGTGAGACCGGCAAGGTTTCCCACAGTAGATAGTCCTCTTTTCATTCATAAGTTTTAGAATTAACCTGTGAAATTCTCCAGCCATTCCCCGTTTTCACAATGCTACCAATCCCGTCATCCCTCTGCCCTCCAGGAGCACCTGACGCGTCATGTGATCAGCTGGGAGGAGCTGCAGGTGCTGGGCAGCTCTGTGGCCAAGGGAGTCGCCCACCTCCACAGTGACCGCCTCGCCTGTGGACGCCCTAAGGTGGGACTGTGTGAATACGTCCATGTGACAGTTGACAAACAGCATACCTGAGCTAAAAATCTATCCTAACCATAATATTCCAATCTTTAAATGGTGTGTTGTCTTGGGATAATGAATGTGCTCAGCAAAGGACATTAATGTGGCTGTCAGACCATGAGTAGCTACAGCAGAATCTGAAGATGGTGCTAGAGGAAAGCTTGTGGAGTGTCTAACTTAAAATGAGTTCATCCTTTGGGGAGCTTTAATTTGCTCAGATAATTTCATGTCCACTTGATTACGATATTCATGTATTATGTGTACAAACCAAAATCCTTTGTCTGGTGGTACTAGAGGAAAGGTAAAGAGGTCTCTGAAATTTAATGAAAGTCAGACCTGTAGTCTACAAGATGTCTTGTTTATCAATGTGAAATGTAATTTTTTGTCATTTCTTTGCATTTTAGTTTTTCATAGTTACCATTTGATTCTTTACTTTGATGCTTTTTATTTTTAAATTGACACTCAACCAGTACTTTTGACCCCCGTACTTGTAAAGGTGCCCATAGTCCACCGAGACCTGAAGAGCTCCAACATCCTGGTGAAGAACGACCTGACGTGCTGCCTGTGTGACTTTGGCCTGGGACTCCGCCTGGACAGCTTCCTGTCTGTGGATGACCTCGCTAACAGTGGACAGGTCAGATGAAAAGTCTCTTTAAATGATTGTTCTTCTTTATTATTGTATGTGACTTAATAGTTGTGTGTTTTTTTTTAATCAAACGTTATTTAATCTAATTGAAAGAGCACACTTGCACTTTTGTAATTAAGCAAGGCACTGAACTCCTACCTGCGGGCTTCTAGGTCAAAATGGCAGCAAATGATCTGTAGAGTAGTAAACTATCAACTTGTCCACAGTCATCAAAATGTTGTAAACTTGATTAAATTTACTTTCCATCAATAAAAATGACTACAGCACTTCTAAATTGGGAGAGCTCCCTATCAGTCTTGACTAACAGTGTTTACAAACCCAGGCACTACTTTCTGGTGTTTCATCTGTGGCTACAGGCTCTGGGGTTTGAAGAAAAAGTATATTGTCTACTGTTATGGTAACTCTCTCTGTTTGCCATCAAAGCCCTGCATTAAAGAACAGCTTTGGCTTGGTTTTTGGTGAGGTATGAGCGGGCTATGTTTGTTTTGACTTCCTCTTACTAAGTCCCTCTGTGTGTTCGAGTGTTTTGATGGGATACACGTTGTTTGCTGACAGAAGAAATCTGACAGAGACAGACAGGCAATCAAGGGATAAAGGGAGAGGTACAGGCTTTGTTGTGACACGCAAGCTCCTCAAGGCAGCTCTCAGCTCATTCTTAATCTCTTTCTCATTCTTGTTGTTCAGGATTTATGATTCACTGGGTGGAAATGGCGCATAGACAGGTCAGATGGTAATGACTAACTTGTCAGGCACTTGTGACCCCTTTGCCTAAACATCCAGTATGACAAACACAAACGTACACATACAGTACATGCAAACATACATCCCCACCATCCTTCATTATTTTCCTGGTCAGTAGCTGAATGTACACCGAGATTTTCTATTATTGTTCCTGTGCTCTCTGTGGCATAATTTTATCCATTCAAATGTTCAAATTAGGATCCATGGCAGTCAAGTTGTGTTCCATTCAAAATTGTAAGATGGAAATTCCCAGCTGGAAGGTTGTAATTATAACCTCTGTGTGTGTTCAATGTGGTCCAGCTCGGAAAAACCTGTGTAGAAACATGGGCAGCCGCAAGCTTGTTCGACTTTGTGTGTTTAACCACGAAGGTATTTTGATAGATTTGAAGTTATGCAATGCTGAAAACCAAACTTCTTTGCTTATTAAAGCAGTGATGAAAGAGATGCATTGTAACAATATTTCAGTTTTGTAACATTGACATAAGGGATTATTAGGTCACAATACTGATTCATACAAAAACATCATCAGCTGTTCCCTGTTTATACAGCACCAGCAGTATGTGAGCAGCATCTGATGACTTCAGACTTGACTTGGAATGACTTGATATCCTCTTTAAGCCCAAAGTGGGATTGGGAGTGGGAACTGTGTGATTACATGGCAAATAAAACCCATAATATTCTCAGTTTACAGCAGGTGCATGTGTAAATGTGTAACATGCAGCAACTTTATTGTTCAGGTATCATGTATATATATATATATATATATATATATATATATATATATATATATATATAAAAGTGTTTTTATAATCTGTGGAGAGGCGGATCTATTGGCCTTGAGTTGGGACTAGGGATTTGTTTGTCTTCATTTAGGACGTTTTGGTCGTGAGTTGGGACTTGATGTGGGACTTGTTGGTTTTGACTTGGGACCTGCTGTAATGGTTTTGAATTGGAACTTATTGGTCTTGAGTTGGGACCTGACTTGGAACGTGACTTGGGGCTTCAGTGCCAAGACTTGAAACTTACTTGTGACTTGCAAAACAGGGACTTTTCCCCACCCCTGCTTTTGCAGAACACCCATTGAGATTTTACAAAAAGCTCATCTGCAGGGTAAAGAAACACTGCAACACGAGCGCAACATGGAAACTTTCATAGTGTAATTTTAGATGTTGCATTAAACAGTAAGTTCAACTGTATTCAGAACAGTAGCTGGTGTGTGTAATTTGATTACACCCATTAAAGTACTCCTTGAAAACATGTCACCAGTGTAATCATGTATCTTGTCCAATATCTCATCCAGTAAAGATTGAAGCCAAGAGGTGAGTCAGGTTTATTGTCACTGAGCCCAATGGTTGATTGTTGCAACTGCAATAACTCACAAGCCAGACAATAGGAGAAAGTAAACACTCCTGCAGACTGATGTAGTGTTTATTAGGGTGCACCAGATTGAGAGTGAGATGCTGCTATTCCTGTTATTCTCCTCGGTCTGCCTACTTACAGAAACAAGCAGTGTGTTCCTATGCTGAGTGTATGTGTGTGTACTTGTGTGTTAACCCCTCCTGGTGTCTCTGCACCGCAGGTGGGAACGGCACGTTACATGGCTCCGGAGGTGCTGGAGGCCCGACTGAATCTGGAGAACATCGAGTCCTTCAAACAGACCGACATTTACTCCATGGCCCTTGTGCTTTGGGAGATGACGTCGAGGTGTGAAGCCATTGGAGGTCAGTGCACGCACACACACCACAAATACACATAATCTGTGATTACATGTTTCAGACTGTGGGAAATGTGATGTTGTGGAACATGTGAGCACACACTAACATACAGAGCTACACAAATCCTTCTGAGGTGAAGTGTCAACCACTAACATGACTCAACAGTGACAACATGCCATGAGTTTCCAGATATTGCTGCTTTAACTAACGTCAGGTCCTTTGTAATTATTCTTAAACCTTATTGATAGATTTTTGGCCAACTGACAGTAATAGACTTTTACACAGATGCAACAAAAATAAAGGAAAACACTTAAGTTACCTACAACAAACATAATAAACACTAAACACATTAGTAATTATAGGCATCCAATCTAGACAGAAATGGGTCACAGACAGCTCTGTATGCAAGATATAAAAATACGTAATGTGGGTTACATCAGTTATGCAACTTTACTTAGTCAGGATCACATCCAAATAACTCTTATGACACCAGAGTGTCTGCATTTGTCTCTTCCACAAATTTTAAGGAGCACTTTCATCCAATTCTTCTCAGAATAAAAGTTAATTTTACATTCTCTGCATCCTAATTATCATACATGCATTTGATTGTGCATGCTGCAGTCTGAGAGCCCATATACACCTACTGCCTACATGTGCTAACAGTATCTACATACTGTACGTCTGTGTGTGTGTGTCTGTGACCTACATAGTGCAGACAGGAGGTTCAGGCTACAGTTTCCTGTTTTGCGGTGACTGGGGGTTTGGGTGTCAACAGGGAGTCTGACGGTCGTGTCTGTCGGACTGCACCTCGACCTCAGCTCCAGGTCTGCAGCAGGAATCTGAGGAATGTCTGATATGTGAGGGAGACAATCTGAACTCTGCTGTTGCCCTTCTTTGGGCAGGAAATCGGGGAGAGAGAGCAGGAGTGGATACTGTACCTGTTTCAGCTGGCTGTGTGTGTGTGTGTGTTAGTGAGTGTCATGAGGCTCATGAAGCTTAAATGTCCTCACAAGAATAGGACGATTAAATTAAGGACCTTTTATCATTGTCAGGTTGGAGTGTGTGTACGGTTGTGTGTCTGAGCAGCTGTTGTCAGTGTCTGAGACATTGTTCTGTGTTTGTGCTTCTCCTCACACGTCACTGTTCAAACTCAACTCAAACACACGTTTGTATCGTGACGACCCTCACTGACATAATGCATTACCTAACCGCCAACCCTAACAACTAGACACCTAACGTTTGGGGCTGTCCCAAAATCAAGTTCAAACGGATTCAAACAAGTAATTTGTTGAATTTCCTCTTTCGTTTCCTACAAAATAAAATCTGATTGAACTGTGGAGGTTATGACAAAAAATTGTTTGACAAAAAGCTGTATAATTTTCAACTTGGGATAATTGTTGATAATTGTGCATCCCTCCATCCAAATTATAATATAATATAGATAGAGAATATTGAACCTGACCAGAAGATTACAGACTGAATATTATTGCTGAAGCCTCATAAACTTCAGCTGAACTTTGGAATAAATTTGTGATTTTTGCTCAAGAAAAAAACTGTGAATTTTTTTCCCCTTATTTTGGCATTCCTGCTATGTTTCACAGTCAGTATGGAGAGGGGGACTGATCGTAGCAACCAATAACTCTTATAAGGCATATGGCGTGTGAGTATTTTATCACCCTACTCTTCAAAAAAACCTATATTTCAACTCCAAAACCAAGTCTTAACCCTCAAACGACCCTTTGGACTGGACAAAATGTTTCCAAAACTCAAATTGGACCTCTCAAAGTACACACACACACACACACATACACATTTTTCTGTTTCCTCCAACCTACTCTCCTGGGAGTAGAGAGGGAGTCTCTCTCTCTCTGTCCACCTCCTTCCCTCTGCCTAGCGGGCTTTTCTAGACAGTCTGAGACATTTAGAACTAGACAGTCACATTCCAACATGTGTGTGTTTGTCTGTGTGTGTTTATTTCAGACAGAGAGGTACACAGAAACAGAGGAAGAGAGGTGGAGGTACTAGACAGACGCCCTCATCTAGCCCTGCGTCTATGTCTTAATCTGGGTTTGAGTGTGTGTGTGTGTGTGTGTGTGTCCTGTGTCTCCACCCCAACAACAGGGGACAGAATGGTGGATAGAAATACTACCCTGCGCTGGCATTGTTGTTGTGGTCAGTTATAGTACGTTCTCTGTGTGTCTCTGAGCATTTTATTTACATATCCTGATTTAGCCTGCAGGCCTGCATGTTCTGTCTGAGCCGAGGGTTATGCAGGGTAATGGAGCGGGGCGAAGAGTTTGCGCTGTGCCAAGCAAAAGGCTTGTGGTCCGTGAAGGGAGACAGCCTTTGGCAACAGCTGGTGAGGGGGCGATGGTTATACCCAGCTGGGGCAAAGGTTAAAGGACGGGAGATGTTTCAGAGGAAAAATAAGAGTTCGATATTTTGAGAAATATGCTCATTCACAAGATCCATACCACTCTTATGTCTGTGTGTGAAGTCTGAAGTATGAACTGTATTGTACTTAATGCAAAGACATGAGACTGAGGTCCTTCTTATCTCAATTGCCACAAGAAAGTAAATAAGTTTATTTCCCAAAATGTTAAAATACTCCGTAAGATCAGGCAAAATGTACCTCTTTTAAAGTTATTTTAGTTTAGTTCTTTTTTTATTATTTACAGGGACCATGCACAATAATCAACTTCCACTTATAGCCCATGTGTCGCCGTTAAGTCTGTTGTCCCTTGGCCAGATGTTAAATACACCATCTGAATAACAATGAAACAGACAACACATGACATCAGAACAGAACAAGGCAAGCGAAGCATGAAAGTAACTAAACAGAGGATGAAAAAACAAACATAAAATTAAGTCGAGCACTATGTGTAGTAGAAATTATACAGTGCGAGCAATTGCAAAGCAAACATGTTATGCAGTTAAGGCATGACAAAATATCAGACATATATAAGACATGTAGTGTCAAAAACAATCAATCTGACTGACACAAACAGGAAACCAAGCAAATAAGAACAGACAAGACAAGAATGCAGATGGTACGCATGATAACTGAATACTGAATACGGATTATGCGTCATATGTTGCAATCAACTGCAGCAACTGTAATGAGTAATTTTCAGGCCCGGACACAATCAGAACTAGATTCACCTGCTTCTGCCTCTTACTTTATTGCCTCTCAAAGCCCTGTCAAAGTGCCACCAGCTGAACTGACGCCAGCCCCAAACCTGCCGTAGCGTTCAGCCCGCAGCGTTCAGCCCGCAGCGTTCAGGGGAAGTGAGCGGCGCTTCGTTTGGATGGAGAGAAGATTTTGTTTTGATGAGAGGGTGTGGTTCATTAGAGTTTATGCAGGTTAATTTCACTTCTTACGTTGTTGTTTGTACCACATGGATGTGGGAAAAGTCTTGTGTTATATGCCCGTGGAGAGACTAAGTTCGCTTGAACGCCAAACATGGAGCTGTGTTTCTTTCAGGAAAGCAGATCCCAGACAGTGTAGCCAGCCACAGAGGTTTCTGCTAACCTCCAGGCCACGAAGGTTTCAGACAGATAATCTGAAAAGGAAACTGTCGTAAACCGCTTTCCGCCCCTTAGATTGGATATACCAGGGCTTTAACTACGGGCCCCAGATGGCGAGGGGAAAGTGAGGCTGAGGCTCTGGGTTTCAGTCTCTTGTGAAATCTGTTCTCAAACCACGGATGAAATTCTTCTCATAGCTTTCAAATGTCCAGAGCTGCTGTAGGGAAACAGGCCTTCTCATATAGACTGCCATGTTAGTCTATGTCTGTCTCTAATGTCCCAGATATTGTTCAGAAACAGGAGGACAAGTGTACAGGAGCCAAATCAACATCAGAGAGTGAAATGAGACCTTTCCACTCAGTCATGTCTTGATGTTTAGAAGCGCTCCACCTCTTTTTATTTCTGTTTTCAACTGTCTCATTTTAGGTCAGCTCACTCTCTGCTGTTCTGTGCTTCAGCTGTATCCAGTCCAGGAAAGTGTGTGGTATTTATACCAGCTCCGCAGCAGGAGATCTAAACAGCAGAGAGCTGAGGACAATACCAGCCCTGGCATAAATAACCTCCAGGGGAATGGGCCCGGCTCGGCCGGGTCCTGTTTTAAAATACTAAAAACGGGGGAAGTTCCACATGTCAAAAACAGGAAGTGCAGGCCTGTAGAGTCAGCATCTCTGCACACAGTCCCGATCCCAGCCCTCAACTTCCTGTCCGGGGGTTCCACTCCAACCTTCCCTCTTCCTGTGTTTGAGGACACAGCGGCAGAGCCCACAGGGGCCTGACTTTAAATGAAACCGCTGCAGCTTTTCCTAGATTTCTTCCTGCTATTTAACATGCACAACATATGTTAATGTAACTACTGAGCCAAATTATGGGTCGTTGTAGGTATAAACATACACGTCCTTAAAGTTCTCTGTAGGGAGGCATGTGTGCTAACCACCAAGCCACCAAGCCAACCAGCATCTGATGAAGTGGCTGCAGTCATAACAATGTCGATTGGTAGGTCCACCCCTTTGGTCCAGACTGAAATTTCTGATCAACCATTGAATGAGTTGCCATGAAAATTGGTACAGATATCCACGGCCCCCAGAGGATGAAGCTTAATGACTTTGGTGATCCCCAGACTTTTTATCTAGCACCATCACTCGGTCAAAAGTTTATTTTGACCAATACTTTGGTGGGACCAGAACACTTGTTGTGTTTTACTGAGTACTAGTGTAGCTTTCCAGTGCTGCAGTGGTGTTTCGCCTTGACAGTGAATATTAAATTCATTTTAGTGCACATGCCTAGAGAAAAGCTCAGATGCTGCCAAATATGTCCCTAAAAAGTACACATAGGTGAATAATACTCGGTGTTTGACAGGTTGTGAAATACAGGGCGTTGAAATTGATAAATGGAGGAACAAGAAGAGGTACAGAGAACATGATTCTTACACTATTTGTTAAATCTCATTTTCTGGCTCAGATGGGTAAAGGAAGATGACTCTGCAGCCACTAGTGTCTCATTTCACAGCAACTGTGAGATCCTGAGAGCCTTCTCTTTGGGACTGAAGACAGACTGCAGCTGTTGTGAGTTCGGTTTCATGAGGTCTGGACCGAATCCCAGAACTTTGTTTTTCATTTTTCATGGTTTCAATGTTATGCTCTCTTTTTTTCCTACTAGTTCTTCAACATGAAATAGTAAAAAAAAAAAAAAAAAAAGACAGATTTTGGTGTTCTGTACGGTCTGAGGTTGCGACTAATTGCTTGTTAGCGGAAGCTCATTTGTTGTTTTTAGAAATGATCATTGTTCAAGTTCCAAAGTGAGCATTTTGCATCCCATGGAGACATCATATAAGACATTTTATTTCCTACTGTCAGCATTATTGGTGCCAGTGTACAGAGCTGTCAGCTAAAACTAACAGCTTAGTGGTTTGGGATAGAATGACCTCATACCAGGATGCTTTTATAAATTCTAGCCACATTAACTCAACAGGCCACCTGTTTCACTCTCTCTTCCTCTTTAAAATTAGTTTTACTTTCAGAATCTCACTGTGTGCTTGTTTTGCGGTCATGTAGAACTTGGCCAACTCATCTGCATCTTGTTATCATCGTGTACCGGCCAAGAAGTGCTGCAAATGACAGAAACATGACGACACAGACTACGTGACCTAAACAAAGGATATTTTCTGCACTCGAGACTCAGGTGATGATTTGCAGTGCATGTCTGATCCTGGGGCTGTGTTTGTGTTTGCAGAGGTGAAGGACTACGAGCCTGCGTACGGATCCAAAGTGCGAGAGCACCCCTGTGTGGAGAGCATGAAGGACAACGTGCTGAGAGACAGAGGCAGACCTGAGATCCCCGACAGCTGGCTCAGGCATCAGGTCAGACATACACTGCTACACTGGAAAGACATTTGATTACTGATTATTCTGCAGGAATTCCCTTTTTTATTTTTTTATTCATCAATCAACATTATTATAAATGTGGAAGTGTTAGCCAAAGATGGCAAATTTTCAGCTGTTGTCCTTTGGTATTGACTCAGATCAATAATGGATCAGTTGAAAGAGTCTCAACCTTTAAATATCTAGAAGTTAGGAGTGATAATTTTCTGAAAATGTACTGACTGTGCAGCATATAAGGCCAAAAAACTGGTGCAAAGATTTTTTTCTTTCATCACTTAAATAGGTTCAGATTGGATCATCATGTCCTTCAATTTTTTTACGTTGGTATAACTCAGTGTTGAAACTCTTGGCTTGATTTGTATGTTCGTGAATGTCTGTAAAGGATCATAACAAACTATTGCAAATTATATACACAGCCAGTCAGATAATTGGAATCAAGCAGAAATCAGAAGAACATCTTTACAATGATTAATAAAGATACACGGCATCCTACATCAGAGGTTTGAGTTGAGCGGCAGGGGAAGAATATTACAACCTGAGATCAAAACTGCAGGATTTAATCAATCCTTTGTTGCCACAGCTTCCAATAGCTGAAACTATAAATATTCTGTTACAAATAAAAGTCCTGCATTCAATACTATTATCAGTAAAACGTACTTAAAGTATCAAAAGGAAAACTACTCGTTCTGCCGACAAAGAACGACTGTTATATATATTAATAATGTTATATATTATAATATATGACATTAGTAGATTGTTAATACTGATGAATCAATGTCTAAGCAGCATTTTTATATCTGTTCACAGTGGAGTTACTTTTAACTGCTTTATACTACTTTATACTTAAGTCAAGTGGTTTCCAACCTAGTGGTCGGGCCCCTACAAAGAGCCACAAGATAAATCAAGGGGCCCATGAAATGAATAATGGGAGATGAAGAAAGAAAAAGTTCTGCTACACAAATTTGTCTTGATTTTATGTCCAATCTTTGCTTTTTGTAGAGGTCGCAAGCCAGAAAACTTAGGAACAAGTTGTTAGCGAAATGTAGTCCAGTAAAAAGATTACAACATTTTCCTCTGAAATGCAGTGAGAAGAATTATAAAGTTGCTTAAAAAGGAAATACTCAAGTAATGTACCTCAAGATTGTAGGATGACATGTATGACAAGGAAACAGATGGAGAAATGGCAGAAAACCACTTGAAATCCACCATAAAAAAACAGTGGGCTTTGGTAGTATAAGTGGTTATGTGTAAATGCTCATATTGCTTTAAAATACCTTGAGGTTGGCTGAGAAGCAGCTGCCATGGAGGTAATTTTATTAAGTATGGAGTCTCACATCCCTGCTCTCTTCCATCCCTCTACAGGGCGTGGCGGTGATCTGCGCCACCATCATGGAATGCTGGGACCACGACCCCGAGGCCCGACTCACCGCCCACTGCGTCGCCGAACGCATCTCCGAGTTGGAGGACGAGATGGACAAACTGTCCAGCCGCAGCTCCTCGGCGGAGAAGATCCCAGAGGAGCTGAAGATCCCGGTAGAGGTGGAGATCCCAGAGGAGGTGGTGAAAATCACGGAAATACAGGACATCATAGCCGTGGACTGCTCCGTGAGCGACGAGAAGTGAGAGGGCGCCGCTACGTCTTCAGGGACTCTGAGGGAAACTTTTCAATGAGGGCACTTACTCTACTTTGATGGGACTGAAAAGAGAAATCTCATGTTGATGATGTTCAGGAGTTGAGCTCCTGCATCCCAGGACTTTGAGTTGAGTGTCATATCTTATTCTAGCCTGGCAAAGAGGGACTCTGGGTGATTGCTTTTGGACTTCACCGCTTTTAAAATGTAACACCTTGCCTTAATCAGCTGAAAAGCTAAAGAGCCGAAAAGCCAAAGTCAACTGGAAGCTTCCAAAGCTGTGCTGAGCATGGAGACAGTATTTTTGTAAGAGTCAGACAGGCTTCTCTCTCTTTATGAGAAATAAACAGGGAAATAACTATTAAACCAAAGTCATTTGATGTGCACTTTACCATGAAATACTTATGCATTACGGATGTTTGTCATTTTCATATTCATGTATTCTAACATGTTGGAGTTAAGGGCAGTTTTAGCCTAAAAGTGTCTTTGTGTGTCCGACTTTGAGCCAGCAGAGATGTCGCCTTAACACTAATGATGCTGTGGACTCCATCCTCACCAGCAGGAATCTAAAGGAATGTGTGTGGGTGGGTGTGTGTGTTTGCGTGTGTGTGTGTGTGTGTGTGTGCGTGTGCTTGTTTTCTTTTCACCCAGCTATACTTAACCTTGTTTGCCAGATAAACAAGCACAATGTACATAGAGACAATAAGTGTACATAAGAGACGAATCAGCCAAAAAGGGAAAGTAATCCTAGATAGATAAGTAACTACTTATCTTTGAATGCAGAGTTTAAAAGACTTCATAGAGATGTATTTTTTAAACCATTTGCATGTTTTCTGTCCATATCAACAGGAAACAGACGAGTGTGCCAAAGATGTTTTACCCTGCCTTATATACAGTATGTGTCATATGTAAAATATTGTAAATCTTATATGAATTAAAGATATTTCTGTATACTGAGATTCTGTTCTTACTCATTCTGTAATCCAGCAAAATCTGGGAGTGCAGTGGATTTACTTACCATTTTATTCGTGTCTTTTTGCTCACCTGAGAAGGCCTAATCTTAAAAGTCTATTTTAGTAGTTCTCCAAAATCTACCTTCCTCAGTGCATTATTTCATTTCCAGGGTCTTTGTGGGTCTGAGCTAACACAGAAGGCTCATGTAATGCAGGACGAGTACAGTGGATTCATCCGAGCTTTTCTGCACTCGAAACGAGGTTGATGAGAGCTGTGAGACTGAAACAGTGTAGCTGTTTTGAGCTGAAAGATGCTAAAAAGCCCTTTTAGAGCTGAGGGGAAACTGCAGAGTCTGGTGATAATTCTCCGTGGGTTTGTCTACAAGTTTCTCCTTTCACGTTACACATTGTCATTATTTCATATTAAGATATTGATATAGTGCAGCTTCAGGAGATCTCCGGAGGTCTTTGAAGTTAGTCTGTAACTTTGGGTCATGCAAGGTTGTGGTACAGAGACAAAGGTGAGTGTACACTTTCTTAAACATATTTTGAAATATCCGTACAATAAATCATTGTTCATGATTAACAATAGACAATATGTATAATTCAAAGTATGTATTTTTAGCCTACTATCTGCAGCTGTTGCTTTCTTGTAAACTGTTATTTATAAATGCACATTTGATCGGATGCTACGCAATTTATCTTTGAAATTACTGATAAAGTTGGCATTGATTCTGGTTGCTACTTGTTGTTAATTTCACACATTACAGTACTCTCTTTTCAAGCTGATATTCAAGATTTCCTACAAATAAAATCCACTTTTCAAAACATAAGTATCCTATTTGCTAATATAACACTGATGAAATGTGTCTGATTGGCTGATTGGCTATTCCTGAGCATACATGTAATTAGTCGTGTGATCACTTGAAAACTGCTTTTAAGGGTTATTCCTGCACTTTGATGAAGCAGCGTGTGATTATTCTACTTTTACCAAAGAGTTCTTTACATTAAAGTTGTCTCTAGAGCATTTTCATTGTAAGTGTAATTCTTGGATGGTTGATAAATACGATGCTCTCTCTCGTCCTGGAACTCCAGTCTTGCTTTTGCTTCTCCTGCATTGTCCAGTTCCTCTGTCTTCATCTGTCTTGCATTAGTTTTGTACTAGTCTGCTCATTCCTCAGCTCATTTTATTTCTCCCTCCTTATTTATATTCTTTATTTCAGCCTCTCCTCCCTCCTTTTTTAGCCTGTTTTCCAACTCTCTTCATCTCAATCCATCTAGTTTTTCTGCCTCATAACTCTTGCCCTCCTCTTTGGTCTCTGTAGGAATGCCATAGGAAGTGCATCACTCCAGCCTGTTGTCCACATGTTGTCCACATACTAGAAATTATGCCAGGATCATTTACTGTTAAGAAAAAAAACTTTATTTTAAAACACTGTGCGGGGCGAGGTCAGTGCTACACTCAGGCTTAAGAAGTAGCAGGTTACAGCTGTCTAATGAAAATCTCCCAATTCTAGTTGTGGTGATTTTCATGTTTTTACTCCTGTGGAAGCATCACTTGATCGCCAGTAGACCGAGACACATTTCGATCCCGGTTTTAGGAGACCATATCCAGACCCTCCGGAGTTATTACATGGTCACGTAGCTGTAATATTTTAAGATTTGGGATTTTCATGGGAACACCATATGCAGGATAATTCGATAATGGCATTAAATACATTTTAAGGTTCACACATTAGCAGTATTTAAATGACACCTGGTGCACCCACACGGTCCTGTGAAGAGGAAGCATTGAAATCGCTGTGTACAGACTGGGCTTGACTGACAACTCACTAACTCTCCTGTGAGCTTGTTAGGGTGGGACAACTTACACCTTTATCATTCTTATTGGTACATGGAGTTTGGTAAACTCACATAATTTCCAACATATAGCTCTGCTCTCTCAACCTGAGCAGAAGTCTAATCAACCAAATCAAGTCTTTATTGGCACTTGCATTGAATTCTAAATGTCACTGCCTTTGAGCATCTTCCTTTCAATGCATTGGCCTAATAATAATATTCAAGCTGTGAAGCAATGCAAAACCTGCTTGTCACTGTCGTATTTCTTTTTGTGTAGTTGTGGTTGTTGCTGCTTTCAAGTAAAGTCTTAACCTGCAATTATTCATGTATTTATTTAGGCTCTTGGGAGCAGCGGAAACCAGTTTTGAACAAATCCAATATTCACTCTCCTTTCAGCTGTGTTTGGTCTCCAGCTTTGTTTTCTGCCAGAAGACCATTATGATGTCAGGTAATGTACAGCAACTGTCCACATAGGAAGAGGTCATGGTGGATGAATGGTTTGAACACAGGAGTTTCATCCATTAGACACGCGTTCATGTCATGTGCAAGACTAAAAGTCAGCGCTGACTGACTTGATCATGGTTTCTCCCACCTTCTTAACCTTAAACCTTAGATCTAAGCTCACGCTCCCTCCACATGTGTAAGCTGCATACTTTTTTAAATACTGATGATGAATTGACTCCATATATGTGTTTGTGATTAAATCCATGGCATAAAAATCTCACTCCAGCCACGTACCCAAAGTTCGCAACCCTTAATATAAAAGAATTATAGCCGCTTTAAGTAAGTCAAGTCTTGGCGTTGCTGAAGTCAAGTCTTAAGTCCTTTATTTATTTATTTATTTTTTTAACTTAAATCAAAAAAGATTTTGAAAGACCAACATTAATTAAGACTCGAAATCTCAAGTCTATAGCTCTAGATCAAGTCTAGATCTTTTTTTCTAAGGATTAATTATTCAACACCAGAATTTGATTTGGAGCTGATGTCACAGTTAGATGAAGGATGTTCTTCCATACTGCAGGTCCTCCTTTAATCCAAGAAAACCCTGAAACACAGACTGAAAGCAGTCACCGGCCTGCAACGAGGACAGTGCTGAGCAACAGTTGAGCGGACTAACCCTTTTATTGAGTGTGTTGTGTGTGTGTGTGTGTGTGTGTGTGTGTGTGTGTGTGTTTGTGTGTGTGTGTGTGTGGTGCAGACATTCCTCTGCAGACCAGAGTTTGAACCAGAGAAGTGTAATGACAGGCCTGCCGGGCCCTCGAACCGGCTCTGGTAGAGGGAGCAGGGAACAGAAGGTACCACATCACATGTCCTCACACACACACACACACACACACATATATACACTGCCAGTCCTTCTCTCCTTCCTTTCTCGTTCCCCTCCTCCTCTCTGGCTCTCCCTTGGTCTTTCCATCTTAAAGCCCCAGTTCTCCTCCTCATGGCAGTCTTTGTTGGTGTATTCCTGGCATCGCTGACTCTCCTCAGGGGCAAACATCCCGTGTCCAGAATTAACTCCTGGCCTCTTTTCCATTCTTTTATAGGCCTCAGTAGCGCCGCAGTGTTTTGTATATATTCCAGAGGCCTCTCCCTACCTACTCTCTGTGTTGGAATCACCCATCTGGATCAGTCAGCCTCCCACAGTCACTGTTTTTGCTGATTATTTCCAGGTGTGATACACCTGCCTGCCACAGACAGTGGATATGGGGTTACAGTTGAGTTTTTCCACCCAGTGTTTAGCAAACGTAACACAGGGAACCAAAATAATGAGAGCCACATCCAAGTTAGATGTTTATGTGTCCCTTCGGGATGTAATCACTGAAACAATTACTGCCTTGATATTATTTTACTGCAGTCTTTAGGGAAACAAACTCTATTCTTAAAAGACTGAATAGTTTTCCAATACCTCATAACTGCTGTTGACATAAAGGACATCTCTGCCCTCTCGTGGACAAAACACAACCAACAATCAGCCTTTGACTAATGATCTTCTTTCAAGCACACATTTATTGTCAATGAAAAGTGCTGCCTCTGTGTTTTAGCCGGTCTGCAGCAATTTCACAAAGGTGAAATGCAATTTCTTTAGCTGCCTGACTCCCTGACAAAATTTCCGATTATCCCAAATGTGTTTGTATTAACAGTAACCATATGCATGATATATGTACTACATTGGCAGAAACACGTGGACATCTGAACAGAATATGGGGATACCCAATCATTAGACTTTCGTGTGATTTTTTACTATCACACTCAAAAACCATCAGCATTAATATTAATATACAGTTAGTGAGTAATGCTAGTCATTACTTAAGACACCAAAATACAGCTGCAAAGGTAAAACGTTTGTCAAAAAAACATAAATTCTTACATACAACATTAAGTCAAGTTCAGCAAAACAAATCCGCCACAATAAAAGTTCTTATCCTAAAACACAACTAAAGTTTCAAAGAATCATTCAACCACAAAAACTCTTGATGACCCTTAAATCATCATATAATGAGCAAAAGAACTAGACAGTAAAATGGTCTTCCATTTTACCTAAACCACATAATAGATGGTAATACATATATACAGGAACATAAATTCTGCTTCACATAATACATTTAGTTTTGTACCAAACATTAACAGACCATCTTTCCTTGTACATCAGAAATAATTGGTGTTGAACATTATGAAGAACATACTGTAATTTGTTTGGTAAGATAAAAACAAATAAATCATAAAAAACAAGTTTTTCACCTCTACAGTCCAGTTAAAGATGTTTCTACTGAGCTGCTGTTCACGCAAATTCACAAGTCTGTTTCAAAGTCGAACCACCTCTCATTTATGCCACTTGTTCTACAGTGTTTTGGAAATTGGCTGCAGGAATTTGAGTTTTGCCACTGATGTTGGGCAGGGGTGTCCACATACTTCTGCTTACAGTATAAAATGTTTTTCTGTGGCCTCAACAAGTAACTGGAGAGAAAAGAGGTTGATGACTGTTGCTCTGAGCCAGCACTGTAATGTCTTTCATGAAAAAAAAACAAGGATCATCGAGGCCAGGTAAAAAATCACTTTCTGGCCAGTCATCAGGCCAAGTCTCTCTTTCTTTCATGCTTTCCTCAGTCTCAGTGGCGAGCTCGGCCCCCCTCTCCTCCTTCCACAGCCTCTTGTGCTCCTCCTTGAGCTCGGCGTATGTGCGGTGGAACGTGTGGAAGATAGACGTGGAAGGGAAAGACAGAATGAGGATCCCTGATAAGATGCTGATCAGCGCCACCAGCTGGCCCGGGATGCTGCGGGGCACCATGTCGCCGTACCCCACCGTGGTCACCGAGATGATGGTCCACCAGCACGACGCCGGGATGCTGCTGAAGCCGAGCTGGGGGGATCTGGCAGCGCTAGGAGCCAGCTCGCTCTCAGCCAGATGTACCAGCGGGGAGAAGAGAGTCACAGCGACGCACACGAAGAGCAGCAGCAGGCCGAAGTCTGTCATACTCCGCTGGATGGTCAGCCCCAAGGTCTTCAGACCAATGGAGTGGCGGGCCAGCCTCATCACATACAGGATGCGCAGGGCCCTCATCACACGCAGGGTTAGACCCAGTTTATCTAGGTTGCTCCTCCCTGCACCGGCCACAATATCCTCCCCAGCCTCATCCCTGAACTCCAGAAACAGGGAGACATAGTAGGGCGAGATGGCAGCAGCGTCAATGATATTCAGGGGGTTACGGACAAACACCAGCGTGCTCTGTGCGTGGAAAAATCGCACCAGAAACTCGAAGGAGAACCAAACAACACAAACAGACTCCACCACAAACATGTTGCGGTACTTTTGGGAGCAGTTACTCTGTGGAGACAACAAAAGACAAAGGTACTGAGCAAGTTTTACAGGCCTACAAATGAGGTGAAGTTTCAGCATAAAGGTGTAGGCTACTTATATATGTTTCAGCCCATTAACGCTCTTTTCAGTTCTTTTCACTAAGGTATGGAAATCAACTTGTTGTGCCTTACTTGAGATACATTACAATGAACAATTTGTAAGTCTTTTCAAGGTTATGTTATCATTGTCAGGGTAAGTCAGTGTGTGGTGATGAGTTTAAAACTCAAAATGTTTGCGTTTGACATCTGATTTTAAAAGCAACAAATTAACATTTACACTTTAAGTTCACAGACAGACCACCTGCCAACTGTCTCACGTTCTCTTCTCGTTCTTTACCCTTGTAGGACTTGTTTTGTCCCACAATGTCTTCTTCCATTGTATTCATCACACCAATGACTCTTGGCAAATTACAGTCACAATACAAAGGCATTGCTTTGGTTCATACATACCGTGGCTTCTTCCTGTTCTGGGTCTGACATGGTGCTGACACATAGGCTGACCACAGTGACCACCACCATGACCACAGACAGGAAGGCGAACACTTTCCCCGCTACACCTGAATGAGGGTTCTCCACTGCTTCCCCCAGCATGTAGAACAGGCTGCCTTCTGTCACAGGAGCCCTCAGCGCCCTCCTTCTCTGCCGCCACTCGTCCTCCTTCTGCTGGTGTTTGGCCACCTCCTCCACAGAGCACTCTACCCGGTGGCGGCAGCAGGGCTCCATCAGTCCTACATCAATGCCCCAGTAGAGCAGCTCAACGTGTAGCGCCACATTGCAAACCTCCTGCAGCAGACGCAACTTCCCTTTTGCCAGGAAGTTGTGGATGGCCCGAAAGGCTAAAGGGTCACGGTCAAAGAAGAATTCATGTCGCAGCTCGTCGTAGTCGTCACAAAACTCTGCAATCTCCCTCAAGGTGGTGCAGAAGCGCAGACGACTCAGGCGGCTCTGGGGGAAATCCTCCAGGGTGCTCCAGGGAAAGGCGTACCGGATGCCCCCCACGTTGATGAGGGCCTGCCGGGAGGGATCGAGGCACCGGCGCGACGCCTCTGGCCCACGGAGCAGCTGAGCACACTGAAAGTACAACCCTTTGACTGTGGCGCTCACTGCTTCTGTGAAGATGGGGTCGTAACTTTCATCACTACTCAAGGAGTGGTCATCGAAGCCAGACCCAACGATGGCCATGGTGGTAGGTTGGTATGTGACAGAAGGACTGCACTGTAGTTACAGTGTTGTGTCCTGTTGGAGATCTGACGGGAAACCCTGAAATTATGGAATAAGTAGATGAGTATCTTATGTTATATATTACTGAATTTTAACACACTAATGCTGATCCCAGCAACCCCATTTCCAGCAGCAGCAGGTAACTGTTTTCTCCAAACACGCTCTGATAAACCTGCTGTACAGGTTTGTCCGGCACTGAACAGCAGACTGATCCAGTTAGCAACGAGCTGGTGGACATAATGGAGCATTTAGCAGCTAAAGAGCTCTATATTTCCCTAAATATTCCCTTTCTAAAGACCAAAACAGAGGTAAAAAGAAAATGAATACTGGAACACAACTTCAAATTATTTAAATATTTTATTTTTTTTAACTTTGGTAGTTATGGTTTGCTTAACCAATGTCAGTTAATAATAGTTTAAAATGTAATATTTGGAGGCTGTAGACTAATATTGTAGTCTCAAGCCTGTAGCCAGTATGATTCATGACAAAATATTGACTTGTGTGTTCTGTAACTCACCTTAAATTGTTGCCAGGGTATACAGCTCCTTTCTGACGCTCAGAAGATTCCAAAAAGAGAGTTTACTTACAGAAAATGTGACGTCCAGTAACAGAAATCAAACATGTCATCCTTCCCGCAGATTCTCAAGTTGAAGTGAAAGAGCCAGAATGAAACAAAACTCTCCCGGACAATCTGCCCGTACATCCTTTCCTCCCTCTCTTAACTCCAGTTTGTGGGTGACTAATGGATGACCCTGTTGTCTGTGTAAACATAATCAGGATACTCCAGTTTGGTCTAAAACATCATCCATTTACTTTGTCACACTCTAAGCTTTCGGCTTTAATGCATCAAAAGCCTGTCAAAACCACAGACTGACCACAGGAGGGAGGATTAATGAGATTAATATCAAGAGGATAAAGTGCCAAAGACAAATACACAAAAACCAAAAGAAAGAATACATTACACAGAAATTATACCAACAGTAGACAGATTTTGCATTTGGGAATTATAAAGGAAAAAGTAAAAATATACTGTATTCAAATTATATATTGTAAATTGTAAATATTTGTGAAAATGCAGAATATTGTATGCATCAGTTGGACTTTCTGACATACATGTTCAATGCTATTGAGATTATCTTTCTCCATTTAACTGTTTTTCATACAGTAGATCCTCTGATTAGGTTTTGGATTAAAAAATGGCTGGCGTTTGCACTCTTGCTCTACGGCACATTTAGCCCGTTTCAAGTGAAAGGACCATGAGTTGATAGATTTTTATGACTGTACCTTAAACCTTGACATAGTGTTAGAAGGCCACATTCTACTCATTGATATATTGGCTGTCATTGCATGATTCAAGGACCTAGGCAGATTTCCCTTTTCATAACTCTTATATAACATGATAGAACTACTACTAGTTATGCAGAAAGTGGATCATTTGTCAAAGCTCAGAGCTGTTCTGAACATTTTGTTCTCCCAAAACTTAGTTTATCATATTTTCTGTGGAATTCTAGGAACTAAAATTGGCCTCAATAGCGTACAAAGTGGAAGTAGGAATGTGAAAAACAAACAATAGACTCACCAGCACATATGTTTCCACCTCATACAGTATAGGCAATAAAGTTATGAACACAGTTGAAAGATAGATTCACAATTTTCTTCTGCTGTATATGTTCGGAAAGATCTTGCATATGTCTTATTATTATTTGTAACTCTGCTTAGCCTGGCCCATGTCTCTTTCTTAAGACTTTTAATGGTGTTAATCAGATTTAAGTTTGTTATGTCTGTAAAGCTGTGGTGGGTGTTTACTTTGGTTGTCTCTTTGACAACATGTCCACCCTGATGCCTCACTCATTATGTCCTTACACAGGGGCACAGAGCTCACGGATCCACCGCTCACCCATTTTAGGTCATTGACACCTTCCTGATACTCACTCAGCTGGATTAACACAAAGGCATGCTGTGACTTAAATTGGTGCCCAGCTATTGATCGACGTTTGATTTCTGTCCAACTCAGATTACAAAGTCCCTGTTGACCTGCTGAGTTGTGGTGAAACATCCCAACTCAGTAATCAACCCTTTTGTGTTTCTCAGATCGATACAGACAAACAGAATAAATAGTCACAGAATAGTTCAGTTACATACTGATGAGAAAAGTTTCTTACTTTTTCTTAGTAGATTTTTTGTTTTATTTGAAATTCTTACAAAAGGCAGAACTGCACCTTTCTACAAAAACAAAACCCAGGACTTGCCTAACAGAAGATTATATATATATATATATATATATATATATATATATATATATATATATATATATATATATATATAATATTTATAATTAATTAAAGGTTTGATATATGATTCATGAGTGCAACATGGTAATAAGTAAATCTGAAAAATGTCCCCAACCCCCTCCCTCAAACAGACATTACTTTCCTGTCTTTGTTACATTGAGATAAATATAGCAAATATTTAAAACACTGTAAATCAGTATTATTTTTTTTGCCAGTTGTAAACATCACTGTCACATAAATATATTTACTCTCCACATATGATCTATAAACAAAAAGTATTTCAGATTAAAGCCTGTCCTTTACAACAAACACACACAGTTTCTTGTACGTAACAAGCTGTATGACATTTCAATCGAGAGCAGATTTTTATTTCTAATTTGAGAGAAGTGAGAGGAGAGGAAACGGATATGCTGTAAATATGAATTATGATCAGTGGAATCCAGCAGAGCCCCAAGGTCCATTTTCCTCAAAACAACTGAAGATTAAGAAGAGGGAAAAATGTATGACAGTGGTGGTATGAATGCCCCAAAGTCCGTCCATGTTAGATGAGTAAAGTGGGGAGAGAGAGGCTCTTCACTGACGCCAACAATTCATTAAATGTCTTGTGCCAGATTGCGAATTTCATCCAGGACGAAGTCCATGTCCTGTCTGCTGGCCTGGGGGTTGATGATGACCATCCTGAAAAAGTTGGCCTTGTCTCCTTGCAGCTGGTAGCCCACCATCATACTGCCCTTCTTCATCATGCGCTCCTTCACCATCGGCGCCACCTACAGAAGGAGGGACGACACACTGCAGCGACTGACAGCACTGACGTCAACGTGTTAAAACATGATTGAACACTTACAGCGTGGAGTTTTTCCCAGAGCTCAGGGCCGTCTGGAAGGTTCCTCAGACTGGGTGGAATATACCAGAAGCAGACATTTGCATATTCAGGCTGCAGGAGGAAAAAACTGTTTAAAATAGGGAATCTACTCCAGATATAACTGACTATATAAACACATTAAAAACTTCAGTGAAATGCATTTACAGTATTGTTCTGAGTAACATTAGCAAGATAACAGCAAAACTTGCAAAAACTCACTTCCATCACCAGACGGAAGCCTTCTCTTTTCTTGATCTCTTGTGTCAGATACCTGCAAAAAAAAGCACATTTAGCTTCAGAATATCACACAAATTAATGTTTAACACATATTATGTTTAGGTTTCTATGCTAGTCAGCTTTGGCCGGTGTAAATGCAGAATTTTACAATTCATTTTAACATAATCAGTAATGTGGTTATTCACAAAATTACCACTAGAGTGCAGTGTCCACATCTGATGTCCAACAATGACTCATACATCAGTCAGCATGTTATAGATTATTGATCTTTGCTAATTTTTACAGAAATCAGAGCACACATAATTCAGCCTCTTCCTTAGTCTGCATGCATTATTTTTAATAAATGGAAAGTTACTGTGAAGGAGTACTGAGTATTAAATTATCATTTATAAAGTTTATATCCTTCTGTGCAGCTACAAACAGCTATCTCCAGGTAACAGAACAGTGAAATCTATTGGTAGAATACTGCATTGACATCCAAGGAGGAAATTCTTTCTTTGGCTGCAGTTTGGTGCCACTCGGTGCATGAACTAAGGTTGAAATAGTGTCGTAGACCACGGCATCAGGTCTCCTGTGCTGACCTAAATTTGGCCATCCTGCCACTGAGCTTTAGCTGCAGCCCTGCGACGTTTCCTCAGACTCACCTGGCCATGGCGAGGGCTCTGTCCACCCTCTGCTCCAGCTCTCCAGTTCCCAAAGCCTTCCACATGAGCCAGAACTTGAAGGCGTCCGGCTTCCTGCTGCACTGGATGGACTTGTCCCCTGTGTCGTAGCTGATATCGTAGAACTTATCCTGCTGGAAGAGGTAGGAGGCCCGGGCAGAGTGGCAGCGCTGGAGGAGATTCTGAGGACACACAATGACGAGGTTTACACAGCAGAATACTTTCACAGGGCATAACGTTTTTGAATATTGCAACACTCAGGAGGCCATTTGTTTTAATTATTAACACCACAAAGGAAGAAGTATCCAAAGTAATGTGCATTTAAACAGTAATAAGACCAAATAAATCTCAGACTTGTTCCATGGCTATCACAGGAGCATAGAATAGAGGTAGGTAGGTAGATCTTGTCAAATGTCGAACTATTCCTTTAAAGGGTGGCTGTGAGGTCTTTAATGTTATAATGTATTTTTTGCAGTTTTGTACAGAAAACATCAGCTGCCCAGTATCTGTCTGCTGCCGCTGAGACTTGATGCTACCTGCCCCTGACAAATCCCTCTCTCCAGCTCTCTGACAGACCAAACTGCCCCGTCAGCTCACCCTCAGCCTGGGAATGAAAAACTACAAGATGGCTACACTGCGGTGGATATCAGGTCGGCCTCAGGCCCACAATGAGGGTATCTGTCCTCCATCTGGCTGAAGAGCTAACACACATACTGCTCTTTGTCCCTGCTTAATGCTGCACTGCTCACATTCACACATACAAGTTAGACTGCGTCCCACTTAGGACTCAACTTGGTGGTTGGTAGATGATTTACTAGGAGAGGAATAATCAGATAAATTTTACATTAATTAATATCCTCGTTTTTCATATTTTAAGGCACGCTCGCGGTGTGGATTCACCAGACTGAAATATCTCAGCAACTATTGGATTGATTGCCATGACACTTGGTTGAGATCTCCATGTCCCTCAGATGATGTAACCTTATAACTTTGGTGATCCTCTGATTTACCTCTAGCGCCATCATCAGGTCAAAGTTTTAATTTCTCCGATACTCTGGTTTATGACCAAAAACCTGCAAAACGAATGACATAAAAAGGCACTAAAAGGAGATGATGTCGCGTTTCCGATGCAGGCAATAAATAAACATCGATCAGAGTGATAAAACGCAACATAATTAAAAACCACAGGAGCCGTCTGGAGATCACAATGAAAACAGGAGACGCACGCTTGAATTTGTGCGTTGTTCGGGGTTCAATTGAAGTGAATGGGAAACTGAGCGAACATTGGGTGGATCATACCTTTAGTCTTACTTCTGGTTCTCTTACTCTCTTTCTCCCTTCATTATGCATGCAAAGAGACAACTGAAAATGTGTCACGTCCACATATGCTTGCTAGTCGATACAGCTTTTCTTTTTTAATATATTTAATAGTTTTGAAAAGGTTAACTCTAAAAAGATATAGCCTCATTTTAGGGTTATATGCAGCCCAAAAAAAAGAAGTAAAGAATCGTTAAATCGTAGGTGTTGCTTCTGCGGTGCAGATGAGTTATCAGGTGTTATGTGAGCTTCTCTCACCGTTTTGTCCCTGACCAGGAAAGCAGAGCACTGCAGACATGCCATCAGCATCTTGTGAGGGTTCCAGGCCACAGAGTTTGCTCTTATCAGACACAAGCGACACAGCAGAGAGAGAATTTACAGTCAGTGTGTTATCACTGAAGACATCTGAACAGTATCTGGCATTCCTCTTTACTGTTTACGTTTGATATCACATTTCTATGAAATGTTAACTAACAGGATTGTTGCTTTGATTTGATCAAACTGTTCACCTGTGGATGCCCTTTAACAAGTGTTTATGCTTCTTAGACATCAGGGCTGCTCCTCCCCAACAAGCCTGAGGAACAGGAGAGAGAAAAAGAGGCATTTATACACTGATAGCAGGACAAGGTTATTGGAGATGAATGAATGAAGGAATGAACTCACGTCCACGTGCAGCCACAGGTTGTGCTTCTCACAGATGTCTGCGATTTCCTCGATGGGATCGAAAGCTCCGAGCACCGTGGTCCCTGCTGTGGCGTTTACCATGAAGGGCACTGCACCCTGAACACACACACACATACAGTTTTTCTCAATGATGTTGCAATGTTTTGTACTTCCAAAAAACCTCTCTGTTCAAATGAAGACCAGAACAGGTACGATGGCTTCCTCACCTCACTTTTAGCAGTCTTTATTTGCTCCTCCAGAGCCGAGGGAATCATCTTCCCTCTGACAAACACACACAATAATCCATAATTCAGTTTGTGATAAAAGAACAAATGAATGAATAGTTGCACTGTATTCATGGTAGTGAATACAGCTTGATTTTCAGAGTTGCTCAACAGAATGTCATTTCCACAGAAACACCACGAGGGACGTGACTCGTTACAGTGCCAACTGTCACACTGGCACTGCTCAGGCGTGGTCTGCTCACAGAGGAGGACCTGGACATCGGGTTGGATTTTAAGGGTGCATGAGAAGCAGTTTACCTCTTATCAGATGGAACCGCGTAAACATTCTTGGTGCCGATTCCCAGTAGAGCTGCAGCTTTGGAAATGGAGTAATGGCACTGAAAAGAGATTAAACAAAAGTCTGTCAGCAGAAAGGTGTGCCTGAGTAGGTATTCATTTATTCAAACACAACAACCAAGGTGGATATAATCACACATAATACATCTAATTTCAGTTTTTCCATATGAATTACTGATTAAACTCTAAAAGTCTGGTAGATTTGGGAGTTAAGTCCCTGATGAGATGTGGCAAAGATGGATTTCATCTGCTTAATCAAGCAAGTAAATCATTCGTCTCAGGGTTTATCTCTGTAAAAATTAGTTGGCAAACCATTTTCTCTCACTCAGAGAAGGAGTTAAGGTGGCGGAGAGCTTCAACACAGACGATTTATATCAAGAAAATGATTCATAAAATTCCAAAATAAAAGACAAACTTTTTAGCCAGACAAAATATTCACAATGTGGCTTCCTGAACCGGTTCATTTGAGAAAAAAAATGCAATTCCTGCAAATATATCGTGACATGTTTAATCACAAATTTTTCACGGAAATTATTTCTAAATATATGTTGTGTTGGTAAGCTCCTGTAAAGTCTACCTCCTGTGATGTGAAGATGACCAGTCGTGGAGCAGCAGAGAGGCCGACCTCTTTGATATCCGGGCAGTGACGGTACCTGGCTAAGTTCACAGCGTACATGTTGGACATCGAGCCGCCTGAAAAGAAAGCAGCACGCAGCTTATAAGTGTTGGAAAACAAAGGTGCACTGATGCCAAAGACCTGATATCACATTCTAGGTTGGATGAAATGATTAGTGAACAGTGAAACAGAGGCTGTCAAAGCAACAGAGGTGTAAATATTGGTATCTGTCAGTGATTGTACCTGCGTTGAAGATCCCGTCTCCTCCTTCCTCCCAGCCGATCATCTCCATCATCTTCCTCAGCACGGCGTCCTCCATCAGGGTAAAGACTGGAGCCACCTCGTATGTGTACCTGAGGAAAACCACAAATCCACAATATCACTCGAAATGCATGATTTTAAACTTTGGTTGCAAGCATGATGACATTACACTGAAGTGTGTGACTCACAGACTGGGTTTGAGTGCCTCCGTGATGAAGCTTGCCACCATGGAATAGGGCTCCATCCCCGCATACAGCTGGTTGAAGAAACGAGGATGTGCTGCAGAGACGATACAGAGCAGATTCAGAACAGGCCCAACATCTTTTCACGTTTGAATCTTTACTTTCCTAACAACTTTACAAAAGATGGTTGCGGTATTGGATCGTTTTCTGTAAGAAGTTGAGATAAGTGTGAACTACTGTTTGCCTCTGAGGGTCAGTGGTAGCTTGCCATCAGTGCAAGAATCAATGATTGTCTGAGTCTTTAACTTACACAAAACATGTTATCCAACACCTGGCAGCTTTCCATTTATTTATTTCTGATTTCTGTTCCATTTGCTAGTGTGGATTTATTGGTGCATTCGGGTGAACAGGGCAGGCCAGGGGTCATCAACAACTTCTACAGCAATACCAGGTTACATTAACAAACATGAGCACAACTTCTGCAAAGGAACTATTTCTTGAGGTTGACTCCCTGAACTGCGTCTGATCATAATTCTTTCAAGTGTGAAGACTTACTGGTCTTGACGCTGTATCTGATGGCGTCCCTGCAGCGCTGCAGGATCTTGGACTCAGACTCGCCTCCATCTCTCAGCTCAAGGTCCAACAACTCCTTCAGCTGCTCGGGGGAACGCCACTCACAGACCTGGTCAGCATGGATAAACATCTCACAGTCAAGGTCAGCTGTAGCAGCAGTGGTCCGAATAAATATACTAGCAGCTTGTGGTACTGCTGCAGAAATCGACAGTACTTTGCCACAGACTGCAGCCTCTTTCCAAATTACCCTTCAAGATGCCTTTGTTTCCAGACAGTTTTACGTAATTTTACATATCTACACAGAAGAGTTCGTGACTACACCTTTACCTTTTCTCTGACATCAGTGGCCTTTTTCACTGCATCTTCCATAATGATTTTCATGGATTGCTGAATGAAGTTCTCTCCTGCAAGTACGTCCAGAGCGGGGCTGTTCAGGGGAACATCGTCCATGACAACCTGAGAACATTTCACTGGATGTCCAGGATCTGACTTGGGGCTCTGATTTTCACAGTGATTCTCTCCTGAATAAGGAAAAAAAATATTATTTGAGTTGTGACATCAATGGCTTTAAAAAAATAATACAATTTATGAAAGGCTGTGTCTAGGTAGATCATTTATAAAATAACCAGATGACAGTTCAGCCTTCTTTGTAAGCTTTGTCCTCGAGGACTGCATACTGGTTTGTGTCTTAAGGACTTCTGTGCCAGGAATACATATTATCGCCGCAAAATGTTGACTCGGTAACTTGTCGTTCTCCTGGTATTTCCACTTTGTCATACATACATATTCAGTTGCCATATATCTTAAATTTCATATCGTCTTTTCACAACTGACACGCATGCCCTGCCCACTATGCATCCCGTGATCATTTTCCATTCCTTATTGCTCTCTTAAGCTGATGTTCCAGTGCCAGTTCACCCCTGACCTTGATTCCTAGAAGACTGTCTTATCATTTTTCTCTTTTGATGTGGGGTTGACGGTTGCCCTACTGCATTACAGTATCACCTCCTAGTCGCCCTTGTTTCACCTGCCCAGAACTGCCTCTGTGTTGTAGCTTTGTTGCTCATTTTTTCATCTTAAAAAATTGCATCATCAACAGTAGTTTGTACACAACTTGCAAGCAAACTTGCCAAGAACAATATGTCAGAAACGAAGCGATGAATGTTACTTCACAGCGAGTTCACAGCCATTTGAATGTTATCACAGGATTGAAAGGGCGTTATCAGTGGTTATCAGCCTCATAGATATGGGTTAGAAGAGGCCTGCTACACTTTCTAGTAGGTTCAGAAGGCCGTTATCATCTCTTTAATGGTTGATCACCGATTAGAATACAAAGAAGACTCCAGATCCAGTCCAAGAGGAATCCAGCGCATCGCTAAACCTCACGTCATGTAACTGTTTCTGCATTAAAATATGCTTTGATAACTTTTAACTTGCATTTTCTTTTCATAATCTTTGTTCAGTGAACGTATATGATCTTTAGTTTGTTAGTTGTATAGTTAGATTCTTCAACTTTTTTTTATGGTCAGTGAGGTTGTCACTAAGAACGCAGCTATCATTGAAACCATTTGTATCATATCTTTAACATTTCTCAACACAAAAACAAGAAAGTGCCCATGACTCAACAATACAATAGGCTAATGTTAAAGCCATCAGTTTTAATTATTTCTTCCTCGATTTTGAGAAATAAAGTTTTTTTTGTCAGTTTTTGATAACAGAAGGCTGTGTGTTGTTTTCCAAGAAATTGTGACTTAGGATATTTAGTATGAAATAATCTGAGAGTGTGTGTGTGTGTGTGTGTGTGTGTGTGCATCAAATCTTCTACCATGGCCATATAAACGAGATATGAACTTTAAATTTCACGTCATTTAGATTGTGCATTCAACCTTCACTGTTACATAATTTCATTATTTTGTACATGTCACATTTCCAAAGTCCATATTTCCTTTGTACAGTCAATATTTAAATTTAAGTTTTATATCCCATCTCAAAAATATTTTCAAATTTCTATTTCATTTTAATGTTACTATTATTACATTACTTCTAATATCGTGCAACCCTGTAGTAATGCACTTGACTATCAGCAGTATTTTAATCTCTGAACTTAACTCATTTTGGTCACTATAGCCACTAAAAAAGAAAAAACAAACAAACAAAATCGAAGTAGAAATAATTAAAACTGATGGCCTTAACATTATCCTATTGTATTGTTGAGTTGTCAAGGACACTTTTGTGTTTTTGTGTTGAGAAATGTTAAAGATATGATTCAACATGCGAGCTGCGTGGTTTCAGTGATAGCCGCATCCTTAGCAACAACCTTAGCAACCATAGAAAACGTTGAAGAGTCTTCGTAATAACTAACAAACTACGAAGATTATGAAAATTAAATGCACATTTCTCGCTAGAAATTTTATCAAAGTGCATTTTAATGCAGAAATTCTCTTAAAATATTGCATTTTCCACTGAGAATAAAAGTGAAGGCTATTTTTTTGTTTTCACAGGAACAAACTTGGCAGTGACATGAGGTTTAGTGGTGCGCTGGATTCCTCTTGGACTGGATCTGGAGTCTTCTTTGTATTGTAATCGATGATCAACCATTAAAGAGATGATAACGGATTTCTGTACCTACTAGTAGGTGCAGAAGACCTCTTCTAACCCATATCTCTGAGGCTGATAACCACTGATAACGCCCATTCAGTCGAGTGATAACACTCGAGTGCGGGTGCCTGATGACCCTGTGGCCTTTCAACACAGCGTTGCACTATCGACTTTGGTTACCAGTACATTTCCATCAGGCAGGTCTCGTGAGAACAGTTACAGTGACGAGCTGTTCTTTAGCCACTTTACCTACAAACTACTGTGTTTTACTTATCAGCCATTTTATAGCTATTTGTTTTGAATCATTTCTCACATTTATTCATTTATTTAACTCTTTAGTTAATTTTTTTGTAGATTTTATCCCCCTACATTACTGGCTGCTGCAGGCAGTAATTAAGGTTCATTGAGGACAAGCCGCACGCACATACGCGTGTGTGATTATTTACTAGAAGTCCCACATGTGTGTATGTATGTGCGTCTGAGTGTGATTAGTTCTCCT
Organism: Lateolabrax maculatus; assembly: GCA_031216445.1. Classification (NCBI taxonomy): domain Eukaryota; kingdom Metazoa; phylum Chordata; class Actinopteri; order Acropomatiformes; family Lateolabracidae; genus Lateolabrax; species Lateolabrax maculatus. The sequence continues at coordinate 3,846,153 of CM062199.1, forward strand.
CAGGTGAATGTGTGTGCAGGTGTGGCTCCTAACACACACAACAGTGAGTGAGTGAGTGAGTGAGTGAGTGAGTGAGTGAGTCAGTAGACATGTATTAATCATGTTGTGGGGACACAAACCTGTTTACACAGTCACTTTGTGGGGACTCGCCTTCCTTTTTGGGGCAGAATGCAAGTCTCCATAATGTTAATCATTATATTTGGGGGTGAAGACTCAGTTTAAGGGAAGGTTACGATTAGGAGAGGGAGGTAAGGGTTAGGTTTTGGCAAATAGTGGATAGGGATAGGGTTAGTGTCCAGAAAATTAATGTAAGTCAATGTCATGGCCTCTGAAGTGATGGAAACACGACTGTGTGTGTGTGTGTGTGTGTGTGTGTGTGTGTGTGTGTGTGTGTATCTATGCAATAGACTTTAGTTACATGACTCATCTTCCTGCTGAGGTGATGGATAAGCTGTAAGCAGTGAAACATAGCCTTTTTTTAAGGGATAAAGTCGTTGTTTATCATCTAAAACAAAAAGTTTGCAGCACCCATAAAAGCCAGACATTTAAAATGGTTGTCCCACAAACCCACTGGAGTCAAATTTAGCCCAAAGGCATGACTCAGCCTTCTTTGTATACTAAAGATAAAATTCAACGTTGTCCCTGAGGCTGGCAGAGTGGTTTGTTTTTTAACGGCTTCTGTGCCAGAAATACCAGTTACCTAATGATGGCAACAACTCAGTTGCTTAACCTGGGAATTTCCACTTTGTCATACATACATATTCAGTTCCTTTAAATCTTAAATTTTATATCCTCTATCCTGTTAGGCTTTGAATGTAATTTAAACATTTTACACTAGAACCTATGTGGTTATAAAGTACATCCAGTGGGTCTATTTTCCTTTAGTAAGAGCTGTTTTGCAGTCAGATATAGTGGGCCTGATTACAACTGACATGCATGCCCTGCCCACTATGCATCCCGTGATCAGTATCCATTCCTTATTGCTCTCTAAAGCTGATGTTCCAATGCCAGTTTACCCCTGACCCTGATTCCTAGAAGACTGCCTTATCATTTTTCTCTTTTGATGTGGGGTTGACGGTTGCCCTACTGCATAAAAGTTGCCCTGTTCTCAGACTATTACAGTATCAGCTCCCAGTCGCCCTTGTTTCTCCTGCCCAAAACTGCCCGGGATTTTTAACTTTACACAATAAAAAGAGAGCAATGTGGGGTTCAATGACACATTGAGCTGTGGACAGAAGCCTGGAATCGAACGAACAACCTTACAGTTATTAGAAGTCAGGGCATATAGGGCTGATTAAGTAGAAGCAGACCTGTCTGCTGCCTAAAAGATAAATATGACTGAACCAATGCAAATTTAAAAGAAATTTACATGATATGATATAGATGGCATTAAATAAAAAGGAAAGAAAAGTTTCTATAGTTTTACTGTATTCAGACAGAATCTTTAATGCATAGCCCAGGTTATTTTAACCCTTCGCTAATATCCAACAGGCCCATAGAGGATTGCCGTGATATTTGCAGGGTATATGATGTATTTCTAAGGACTAAGGTACCCTGAGGTTGCTCATTTTGGTTCTGAAAAATGCATCATCAAAAGTAGTTTGTACACAACTGTATAAGCAAGCTTGCCAGAACAATATGTCAGAAAGAAAATTAAAAGATGAATGTTATAGTACTTGGAGTTCACAGCCAGACTCTATAAGATACACCAGTGTTTCATTTAATTTTCACTTGATAATAATATTATCGATAATACTTATATTAAATTATTAATTGCAGAAGTTGCAGAGGTAAAATAGATGCCGTTACCTGCCCAGTGAAAAATGTTTTCCTGCAGACTCTTTCCATTCAAGTGTCCCTTCATTGTTGATGCCATTTCTTTGCTTTGATGCTGCTCTGTTGTCTCTGCAGTTCATTGTACAGTTACAGTTGGATGTCTGTATTTATACACCTCAGGTCCTCCTGATGACGCTACAGCCTTTCAACACAGCATTGCACCATCAACTACCAGTAAATTTCCATCAGAGTGAAACTCTTACAGTAAGCAGATGTTCAACTTTGGCCGGATTACCTGCAAACTTTTAATTATCAGCCATTTTACAGCTCTTTCCTTTGGGTGATTTCTATATACAATCTATTATCACTATGCTGTTTAAAAGGTAGTTCTGTTTAAGTAAATTTCAGTATTTTATAGGTCAGTGGGAGAAGACAGTTGCTGTAGATTTGTGCTTCAACCTCGGCTACTGCTACATCTTCTTGTGTGATCTGGGCCACAGGAAGGATTTCAGAAATATGGGCCACACTCTACCTATGCATGACGGCGACCTCGCTGAACTGCTGCAGCTCGCACGGAGATCATAAATTCTAATTCTTCCAGCAGAACCCCACCCAACAAAGAATGTTTAGACAAGCATCAGCCAAACTCCATTCAATTTTCTGAGTTTTATTGTTGTTTTTTTTAAATCTGTGGTCAGGTATTTATTTAAGCTGGAGAACATAAAATTCCTTTAATTTTAATCCAATTAATTTTCTGCTTAAACAGTCAGATTTACTAAAGTATACTTTAATCACCCTTTAACAACCAACAATCTGTCGCAATTTTCCTTAAAAACAAAAAGGTTTACTGCACTGTTATTAAACTTTGCACATAACTAATGTATTTTACTTCATGCATGTATCTGACAAATGCTCAATATATTCAACATTACAACAGGAAACATCGACATGCTATCCTACATCCTACACATATATATTCTGATTTATGCATTTTAGCAATCACAGGCCAAAAAAATGCCTTTTCTACACAGCATGTGTGGTTGTAGAAAAAATACAAAATCATTTCCAGCTAGTGTCTGTTCATTTTCTTTAAGAGCACAGATGCTCCAGCCTTAGCCAGCACATTTTATCTAATGGAGCAATATAGCCAGTGCAGCTGACTTTGCCCCATGGAGACAAAGAAACATGGGTTAATGTGGATTATAGGATTGGGTTCACATCAGCAGGTTTATTAAGCTCATATGGTTCCACAGGAATGAATCAGGCATTAATATAATTCTCTTTGCATTATCTGCTAAATGATGTTGCCTCAACACAGATAGTAAACCATTCTCTGAAAACCAGGGGATTTGAGCAAAGCCGCCCATCCATGAATTCTCTCGTTTCAGTGTCTATTTATTGCACAGTGTACATTTGCATTTAGTCTAGCTGTGGTGTGTGTGTGGGACAACAAATGTTCACTGACAATAACAATAAAGCACAGGGACCATGTGTGTACAAATCCAACTAATGGACAGATCAGGAGGCGTGCATTAAAAGTACAGATATATGTGTTAAAATGTAGGGAGTAAAAGTAAAAAGGCATAAAAAAATACTCAAGTACAATACAGATCCCTGAAAACTCTACTTAAGTACAGTAATGAAGTATTTGTACTTTGTTACTTCCCACCTCCCACCCCATCTGGCTGGGTATTTCTACAAAATCATATACAGGTGTACATTGGCATTCTTTGCACACTTACCATTCAGATAAAGTTCTTGAAACAAAAAACTAATTTAGGTTGCCATTAGGCTGGAAATTGTACTACATTGCAGAGTAAGGATTCGTGTGCAAGTAAAAATTTGGGAATTAACACTGTACTGCATCTTCATATCATCACCCTGAGGCATCAGAAAGTGATTTTGATCTCCGCACTCTCCCATACATAAATATTTATTTAAGATGCATTAAACTTTAAATCAAAATAACTGTTGGAAAATGACATGGCTGTGCAAGAAGCATAACTGATGGTTTAAATACATATTATATATATATATATATTCCTAAACTGTGATTTTCCAGTTGTTGCCTCAAGGCAATGTTGTGTAGTTAGGTTACTTGTTAGTACAATACAATGCTCACCGATGAGACTGTGATGTGAAATGATCAACCTATAATAATAATATATGCAATAATTATCACTAGCAATAATGGACAAAGGTACATTTTATGGTCTAAAGGGGTGAAAGTAAGTGGGTCTCTCCCCGCTGATAGTGAGGACATTGAGTTTGAGGGCAGTGATAGTGGGGAAGAATGAGAAAGGATCCACCAATCAGGTATCAGAAGCAGTTCTGTAACTTTCCACTTACCCATCTAGAGCATGGAAAAACACACAGAAATCATTCATTCTTTGTCCTCATAGAATTGGATATTTGTTGAAAGAATGGTCCATATTTGCAGAAATAAGCAATAGGGGATAATTAAATTTAGCCTTTCAAATTTTATTGTATTTCTTGTGCAAAGGCAGAGTGCAGAACATGCAATGCTCATCTCGGTTTCATGACCCACAGCTTCCAGCTGCTTCCTGAGGTTCCACACAGAGTGAGAAACTACAAAAGAAAGACAGAGAAATACTAAAGTATTTGTACATGAAAGGGACCATATGCACGTTCTGGTACGACTTTTTCATGCACGACACTTGTTGTCACATAACACACACAAAAACAAACAAACATACTACGTATTATATTAACTACCATATTAACGTATGTAGTTTAAGTTCAAGTTCTTTATTGTCATGTGCACAATAGTTACAGAGAAGCAGTCACTGGCAATGAAACTTTTGAATCTCAAACAATACTGAAACAATATGCAAAGGGGAAGTAAAAAGTAAAAACAAGAAAATAGAATAGAATCCAAGACACAACACACAAGTAAGACTAGAAATAAGAATCTAGACATGAATAAAACAGTGCATTTAACACAGAGGAATAAAATATATCTATGTTAACGTGGCAGACAGATTATGTGGTAGAAAATGCTGTTGTGGTGGTTAAACAGATGTGAACAGTAGTAAGTAGGAGGAGGCTTGAGACGTTTCCGGAGCCATCTTCCCCAGAGGTATGTAGTAGATGAATGTAGAATCAGTGGAGCTGAACAAGCTGCGTGGGTGCTAAAATCTGACCCAAAAGTGCTGCATCGCAACAGGATAAGTCACCTCACACGACTGAAAGCTCGAAAGTTTTATCACACCTTCACTTAAGTGTAGACATTTATGGTTTACCACTGTGCTAGCAGCAGGAACACAGCTTGCCACAAACTGCTTCTTGTGTTTCGATAGTAGGATAGTTGCTGATTGTGCGAGCACGGTGCAGAGATAAGACAGATGAATGAATTTGTCTCATTAGCTGCAAAGGTCACCCTCCAACACTTCATTAATTACTCCAATAGCTGCCACTGTTAAAACATGTTATGTAGGATAAGTACAATGGTGATTCATGGTAATGCTTACCACTCTTTTCATACAGGCACTACCAGAATCAGGCCTACGAGCTGTGATGAACAGATATATAAATCTTATTTTAAGGTCCAATGTCTTGTTTTTTGTTTGGTTTTTACATGAGTTGGTCATTAAGATATTTGACTGCAGGAGGAGAAATTCAGAAGTTGCATTAAATCCACAGACCATAAGTAACACATTTTCATAAACAAACAAGTTTCAATATGTTTGGTGAGAATGTCTGTATTCGTAGACCATCCGATGTGAAAAATGAAACAAACCTATCCCTGGTGTTATTTTCACATATATCACATGCAAAATGAGTGTGCAGAACATAATTGGGTTGCTTTCTCAGGCTATGCCTCCTTCAAATACAGCTGTTAATCTATAAGTTTTATCTTGTTTTTTGCAGAACTCTCTTTCAGCGTTATACATGTAAAAGATATGAAGATAGGACATTTGCAGTTAGATTATTTAACCACTAAGTCATTGCTCTTACACATTTACCTCACTTTGATTATTTCTTGTTGACTTGCATTGCATCTGCTGAGCTGGTTTGGGATGAGATGATACAAGAAGATACAGGTTAACCTTAAAATTTCTACCTTGTCTCTCCTGCAGTGTGTAGCAGTTACTTTGCATGTGCATGATCTGCAAGGAAAAAGGAATGTAATTTATTACCTTATTTACTTTGCCTTTGTTATTATTTGCCACAGAATGTCCTCAATCTCTTTCTATTCCTCGCTTGTGGGCACACATTACCTGTTTTTATATTTGGAGGCAAGGCAATTTTATGGAACATGTTTCATTACAACAACTCACTGAGCTTGTGCAACCACGCACCAAACTTTTAAAGTTTAGATCGGAAATAACTCAGAGGTGCCTGACTTACTGTATTTCAGAGACTGTGACTCAAACCGTGAACCCATTTCTTGTCTCTGTTTTTTTAAGACCTACAACCAGAACATATAAGTCTTATCTTTATTTAACGCAACTGAGGAAAATCATCAATACAGTCCTTAACATGTTGCCAAGCAGGAATTTGTTGAATTAAAAAATCAGTGGTTCGAGAATTGACAACTGTGGAACTCAGTACAATTTTTGTTCCAACAAATTTAAATCTAAAGATGGAAAAGTAGGAGTTCCTTCCCTAAAGACCCTGAAATTCTTAAGTACTCAGTACTAAATGTAAAATTATCAAGCAGGCCAAGTATGTCAGAGTTTAACACTTAAAAACTCATCAGGCTTCATCAGGACTAATGATTAAATATTGCAAAATCCTGATTGGTGCATAGAAATGTATGACATCACCTTTTTCCAACTGTGTCCCACCTACTTCAAACCAGCAAGAAGAACGCAGACAGAAAATATCTCATCTGAAATAACTGGAAATGTTGTGTTCATGTGAGACCTCATCACCTATAGTGAAAAACAGAAAATAGGTTTTCAGGGCTTTTGTAGAAACCGGTGAACAGCGAGGCCTGACAAATAAAATACATGGAGATATGATGTAGACACAAATGTTTAGATCCTATAAGTTCACATACAGGGAAACCTTGGACCAATGGCTAGTCGTGCACATTGCAGTCACATTGCTCTCAGCGTTAAGTCTTTCTTCAGTCTGATTCTTCTTAAAGAGGGCCGACTCTGTTCAGCATGGAGGTGAACCTCATTACAGCCTCCAAACATTTGTTGTTTGTTCAGGAAGCCTCTCCTTTGCTTCAGCAGATACTTGAGCTCCTCCCCAAGCATCTCCGCTCTTTCATCACTCAGGAATATCTCTCTCTCCTTGTTTCTTTTCGTGAGGATGGGTTTTAAGAGATGTTTTTTTTTTTCTGTCTGTCTGTTTGTTTCCAAGACACATAGATCTAATGGTCTCAGGTTCCCCAAACTGCCGGAGGAATCCAGCTTTGTTTTATGGGCCAGTAAACATGTTTCCTGGTAGGGAAATAAAGTATTGTAAACCTGTTGGCTCATTGCTCCACCAAGACACACTGCGTGTTTTATTACATGCACAGCGATAGAGTAGAATAAAATAGAATAGAAAATGGATGACTTTAATGAATAGATTTAAATATGGAGCAACAAACTACTACTACTACTACTAAAGGGTTACCACAGTCTGATTAGTCACCCTTTATAAAAAGTGTATACATTGTAACTAATGGCTTTATTAATAGTTAATAGTTTGTACAAATACATTAGTAATATTAATAAGATTAGCTTTTGGGTTGCCATGTTGTTAAAAAGGTGCAAATAGCGTTCTTAAAAAGCGTTCTTAATATTCTCAATATTCCAAAACTGCAGTTGCAAATGTCAATAAGCTGTTAGGGACATAAGGGTGCGTAGGTTACTGTAGAGTTGACAATATGAAAATACTCAACATAAAGTTTAAGTTTTTATTCAACCGACCGTTCCTCATCGGTGGAGGCCATCTTGGTTATTTACAAAGATGCCTCAATGGTGCTCCTCTCTGTCAGTCATCGTATTAAACCCGCCTCATGTCATATAAACGGTTGTGATTGGCTCATGTTGCAAGTTTCAACAAATGTCTTAATGTTTACATCCATCTCCATCAGAAATGGACAATGCATGCCGGTTAGATTTGTGTCCGACAAACACCACGTTTTGTAGAAAATCCAAATTTTCTGTGTAATTGTAATATTTAACGCTACATCGTGGGCTCTTAATCTCATGTTGTGCAATGAAGGTTCCATCTGTTAACAAACATATCTGGTGCAGTTAATAATAATAATAATAATAATAATAATAATAATAATAATAAAGGTTATTTATAAACTTTGCAAAGCTATTTACAATGCAGGCATAAAAAGAACAAAGGATAAAATACAGAGACCGATAAACACACATTTCCATATATATAAAATTACAAATATACACAAATAAATAAATAAATAAAGATTATAAAAAAAGCCTAATTACAACTTGATGACAGCGTTTGTCAGCAAGAGAAGCAAAATATGTTTAGTCCAATAATTCAAAAAGTCATAATTATTGTGAAGGGACAGAAAAGCTATTAAAAAAAATAAGAATTGTTTGAGTTTAGTTTGTAATTATTCCGTCTCTCACTGAAGGAAACTTACGTCTTTTGGTCAGAAGAGATTTATTTTTATGTTTTTATATAAAAAGGCTCAACAGAGCTAAAACTACAGGTAGCCTACAGCTCGGACAGGAAGTCAACACTTCTGTCACTTCCTGTATCGTTCTTCGAAGGCTGCTGGAAACCGTCCTCCTCTTCCTCACCGCCCCCTCCTCCTCCTCCTCTTCCTCCTCCTCCTCCTCCTCCTCCTCGCCTGATCTCGCCCGCTGTCCACGCGAGAGCTCAGCAGCTCCTCCTGATCTGATCGGCTCTGATCGATACCCGCTCTGATCGATACCCGCTCTGATCGATACCTGCTCCGTAACCGGAAAACTCATTGACCTCACTGGCTCGCGGTGGCCCTCGCGCTGTTCACGCGCCATAGGCCCTCGCGGCTGTCCGTCTCCCTCGCGCCCTCGGCCGCCGCTCTCCTCTGATTGGTCGGCCGCCGCTGTCCGTCGGACGCGCTCCGCCGCGGGATTGGTGGAGCCGCGGCCCGGCGCCCGCCCCCCGGGTCGTACCTGTCCCGCTGTGAGAGGCTGACGGCTTCCTGCCCCCCCCCCCCCCCCCCCAGCTCCAGAGGGAAGGCGGAAGCGAGGAGCGACTGCACGAGCCCGCATGTGTCACCCCCCGCGCTGCCCCGTGAGTGTGCGGGACCGCTGAGCCGGTCCGTGCTGCGCTGTGTCGGGACGTGTCGCCGCTCGGTGTCTTTTGTTCTCGGGTGTTTTTCCAGGAGGCTCCGGGGGGAGGTGGTGCGCGTGGTTTCGGAAGTGGAGCGTGGCAGCGAGAAAGGAAGAAGAGGAGGGGGGGGTGGGGGGCTATTTTTCTTCTTCTTCTTCTTCTTCTTCTTCTTCTTCTTCTTGTGTCCTGTGTGATAAAAGATAGCTCGCTTCGCTGAGACGGAGAATATGGCGGAGCATCACCCGGTTACCGACGGCAAGCACAAATCCTCCCTGAACTCCGGAGCGGCGTCGTACTCCGGTAACGGGCGCAGCAGCGGCGGCGCGGTGGTCGCGGAGAGAGGCAGCAGCACCGGGGCTGCAGGAGGAGGAGGTGGAGGCTCAGGAGCAGCAGCAGGAGGAGCAGGAGGAGCAGGAGCAGGAGCAGGAGCAGGAGGTCTGTCCGGCGGCCTGTCGCAGCCGGCCGGCTGGCAGTCCCTGCTGTCTTTCACCGTCCTGTTCCTGGCCTGGCTGGCCGGTTTCAGCTCCAGGCTCTTCGCTGTCATCCGCTTCGAGAGCATCATTCACGAGTTTGACCCCTGGTGAGTTTGTGTGTCCCCCCCCCCCCCCAACACACACACACACACACACACACACACGCACTTACACACGCACGCACGCACGCACCGAGGAGCTGCACTGCCAGGAAGTTTCTCCTAAAAACATGTCATGTGAGCGGTTTGTATTGATATAAAATGTCCTTTTTTTTTGGGTTTGGCCTGCAGGAACTTAAAAACCTGCATGCACCGACCACCGTTATCTGGTCCCGTGGCTGCAGAGCTCATGTCTCCTCTTTGTGATTAATAATTTAAGACACCACTGGCCTTTTTTTTTTTTTTTCCTGCATCTTTCTCCGACCATTGTGCTGATTTAACAACACACCCCACTTAATCTGGGCTCACCTTTCCAGCACCAAGTGAGGCCCACGCATCTATTGTAGTTCATTATAAAGTGCACCATTGTAACAGCCAGTGGAGGAGGAGGAGGAGGAGGAGGAGGAGGGGGGGAGTCACAGCAGAGTAAATGAGGACAATGGTGACAGCTTCATCTGATGCGGGTTGAACCCGGAAAGAAGCAGCAGCAGCAGCCTCGAGGTAGCGGCCTGAAGTCTTCCTGAAACAGACCCCCCCCCGCCCCCCCACCTCCTCCTTTGTTTACCCGCAGACCACATCTGCTCCGATGTGTTGCCTAGCAGCAGAGCCGGAATTGATCACAGGGTCTAATATCGTATGTGTGCCACGCAAATATTTCAACAGGAGCATATACGGGTCTGTGTGACCTTACAGCACAGTGGTCATATTGTACTTCACCCTGCACATGAGTCCTGCAGCCTTTGGTAGGACATTTACATCGTATCCATCTGAAATATATAAAACCCTTTGTTTGCCCTTTATATATTGAAACGTGCTCCTTTTATTCTGCACGAGTGATACGGCTTTGAAAGTTTAATTTAGCCATTTTCCATGAGACCTGCCTTGAATGCTCTGGCAGTATTGCTGCTGGTTGTTAGTGTGAAAAGGGTTTTCCTCACTCTCTCTCTCAGACATTAGTGCAGCCAGGCAGCAGCTGACGGTTGCACAGTGAGGTTAACAGACTTTACTGCAACACAAGGTGCAAGGAGGAGTTTGTACTTCTTCATGTGTTTATGTCCCTTCCAATACATATGATTTTCAAAGCTTAACTCTCAGATTAAACACACCATCAATTTTCCTAACCTTTTTTTTTTTTTGGACCGGCCAACATATTGTTTGTGTTTCAAAAGCTCTACCGGCTTCTGCCAGAAATTGTCCAAGCTTTTTATTTGTACTCCAAGGGACTGTTGCCTGGACCAAGCCTGCATTGCATCACTGAAAGCATTTAATGATTATTCTGAGACCAGCGCTGTGGATTAAACTGCCAGCTTCATGTCTGTCTGCTGAATAAAAGAGGAGGCTTGAGAGCTTTGGCTGGGCGAGGATCCTTTAGTTTCTGTGTGTCGCTGTCTGACAGTCTAATATGGCATGACGTGGAGTGAAATTTATTCATACACTGCTTCATTGTTCTATCATCCTCCCTTTGCTATCAGACTGGCAGCATTATGTAAACTAGATGCTTGGATTCTGAGAAAACATGTGTGATTGTGTGATTGTGTGTGTGTGTGTGTGTGATTGTGTGTGTGTGTGTGTGTGTGTGTGTGTGTGTTATCCTTACAGGAAATGATCAGATGTATTATATTAAGGTTGGGTAATATTTGTCGTATATTTATCACCTGACTAATGTATTAAATCAGTCATAGCCTACATTTTTAAATTGTATCAAAAAAATTAGTTGAATTGTGCAAACACATTTCTTACAGATATCTACATCAAAAGTAGTAAATCAGTTTTCACGTAGTGATTTACAGTATTTTAGGCAGTCTCGCCGTGTGTATCGCAGGGGAAATCCCTTGGGTGTGTGTGTGTTTTCACTACTGTGCGTATTTGTGAAAGGGAAGTAGCTCGTCGTCACCTAACTGTAAGTGTACGACAGGCTGGAGTTTGAACCTGTTGTTGGTTTTTTTTTAAATCTATGTGCATTTTAAATGTCTGACTTTGCAGAGGTCATACTAAAGAAACTTCAAGGTTGTCAAACCTTCAGGAGGATAAAAGCAGCGGGGGTTTACAACCTTTTCTGATCACTGTTTGATGACAGTTTCCTTGTGTACAACCTCACTAAAAGGTTGCTGTCATTACGTAGTTTATCTTTAAAAGAGGATCGCAGGAGAGCTAACAGTCGTATCACCCGTCCGCTGCCCTGTTTGTTCTCTTTATTTCTTTCCCTCTCTCACTTTCTTTCACACAGTCTCTGATGTGTCTTTTTGATGTGGCTAGTTAATAGTCCTTTTCCTTCAGAAGTGCTATATCGTGCTATTAGATCTGACAGCAAGGCGTATCGGGACTGGCATTAGGCATTCAGCCCGTCGATAGTTAGTTACGCTTTGAGTTTGGGCTGTGTTAATAATGCGCGGAACAGCATCAGAAAAAAGGAAAAATAAATAAATAAAACTGCTTCATTAGTACTTATGTCTCTGTCTGATGCACTAAAGGTTGCTTGCTAGAGAGCTGGACCTCCCTCAGAGCAAGGTCTGGCAAGGAGACTGCTTCTGATCCACATGTCATCTTGTGCTCAAAGCTCCAGCTCGAGGAATAATGGCTCGGAGGAAATGTGAGCGCAATTAGTGTCACTGGGCGTTCAGTTCTCTTTATGAAGAGTGACATGGTGGATATCAATGCAGACATGAAACCATTACACCATTCAAATGTGTAGGTGATCTACTCAAAACCAAACCAGTCTTCTTACTGTTGGCATTGTCATTATGTCTGCTTCACAATTCAACACGTTCACGTCCCCCTCAGGATTAACTGGAAACACTGGGGCTGTACCGAATGAAGCTTTGAATGTCTGTCATGAAATTTTATGACGTCAATACCCTAAAAATAGTTTTGAAAATCATCGAACAAAATCCTCAATTTGCATAAAGTGATTCATCTGATTAAATGAGTTAGTCAGTTAAATTGCTTTTTGTTATTGTGATTATATAAATGTAATTTTTGGTGCTGTTAGATGGCTGCTAGACCTCCGGGTCTGAAAAGTGAAGCCAACGAGGAAGTGCCTTAAACCTTTATTCTTATGGCCGGCAGGGGCGACTTGATTTTTTTTTACCTCAGTAAACATTTTCCTAAAGAGTTTATCATCTCAATCGCTAGTTTCAAGTCTTCTTCGGTACAGCAGGATGTTCATTTAGTAAATTCTGGTCACATTTAGAGTAAAATAGGCGATAAAGCAGAATATGCTTTAGGGCGGGGCTACCTTGTGATTGACAAGTTGCTACCACGGCAACCGCCAATCATGATACACACAGCGCTACCCTCTCATCAAAATAACGTCACCTCTGGCTCCAAAAAAAACAAGATGGCGACGGCCAAAACGCCAAACTCGTGGCTTCAAAATGGCCGTCCGTGTTTGATTCCTGCAAAGGGATTTGCAAAAGACCTTGTGATCATTTAGAGGAATGAAGCAATCAGAGTAAGTTACAATGCTGTCTAATATAAGGATATGGTTCTCTTTGTTCTCACATGCACAAATGGAAGATAATAGGAAACGACCTGGTGTTTATTGAGGATAGAGTTGATGATGTGTGCGCCGTTATTGCGCCCAGGCTGCAAAAAGGGTTATCAGTTGTGCCACATTACAAGGCACTCAGAGAATGAGAGCAAGAGGTTTTGTGTTCTGTAATGAACAGGTATTAGACCCAGGCTCTGTTACTGTTGTACATCTGTCTGAAAAGATCTAGTTGTTCCTCTGTATTTTATGGAGAGGAAAAAAGGGGCTTTTGAAGGTTTAAAATGAAAAGAGAGGCAGGCTCGGGAGGAAAAATGAAAAGTGAATCCCAACAATCCTACATTTAGCCCCATTGGCTTCATTTACTCTAGCTGCGTCGTCTTTTCTCACTTGTTTCTGCTTAATCATCTCTTCTCTGCACTGTTGTTGAGGTCAAGTGATGGCGCAAGTTAAATTACGATTCCTTTATTTTCTTTTTTTTTTTCTCAGGTTTAGAAAGCTGTGGTCCTTGCCTCAGAACCACTGTGTAAAACAAAAATTGGATCCCAGTCAGCAGTGCACTGCAAGGCTATGTCTGCATTCTGGCTGATGATTCATGATTCAAGTACAGCCCTGCTGTCTCCTGTTGGGCGCCTTCAGCGGTGCACTCTGCTCAGTCACAGGGGTCATGACAGTTTGCGCCTCCGGCCAGCTCTGTTGACAGACTGAGCCGCTCCACCTGAAACCTGATTCTTCAGTGGCGGTGACTCTGCCAAACGCCGGTGCTTTCACTGGGTAGTGGAGCAAATGTTCTGGCCTGCTGGCTGCCAGCAACAGACGAGGAGATAAAGGGCCAGATAGGCTGCTCGGCTAACACACCAGCAGGCTGACACACTCGAGCCCACCGGGTGGCTGCAACCTTGTGCAGTTTGGACTTTATTCTACACTTGTGCAGATATTTTATTTACTGCCAAATTGATGCAGTTTTTCCAATTTCTGGCTGTGAGTCAAGCTTTAGTTTTTGGTCTGACGCACATAGACCCAAAACATAGAAACCACTGTACAATGAAACTCAATCATATTGAACAGCCCTGTAATAAATCCTTCTTTTATGAAGCTTATAATGTTCAGTTGTTGACTGAACATTATATGTACCGCTGGGCCTGTTGCTGCATTACTGCGGTAATATGATACCTACCTCCGAGTTGAGCTCATTACCGTCACCACTGCTACTGCTTCCAGTAATTTGTGCTCTCAGTCGTTAACATTTCATGGGAATGATACAGTCCTTATTCACGGAAATATATTACTATTGCATGATAATGTAAAATGTTTGTGGGGTTATATGGACAAATGAACAAGTGCCTGTTCAGCTCTGCTGCACCGTCACCATAATGAGAAAAATCACAGTCCCAGCTGTCATTGTGTCAGGAGAGAAGTTGACTCAACTTTATGGTAAATACTGTGGCAGGAGTTAGTATTGTGTTGAATTGGATTGCACTAAATTGAAAGAAGTTTCCAATATTTTCCCATTTTCAATATAGTGCAGAAAGTATTGGCTTAAATTTACCATGGAGTTGAGTCAACTCTTCTGACAGTGTCAAGAAAAATTATTAGTTTTTAAAAGGTTGTATTTGTTTACTGCTCATTATTTGGGGATTTTTTAAAATCACTTGCACACATCTGCGTTTTTGTACTTAAGGGGACGCTGGTACCTTCAGGCTCAGATAAAATAAATGCAAATGTGGCGTGTCGGATAGGAAATACAGTTTGTCCAGTCTGTCTTGATCAGCAGCTTATTTGGATTTACAACATTGTTCACATTAAGCACAGGAAGCATATTCTGAGCTACTTCAGGTGCCTGTTGTCTTATTGCAGAAGGACAGAGGACAACTTTTGAGTGTGACAGGTCATACATTACAGGTGAAGATTAGTTTGAAATGATTTGCTCCTTTTTTTTAAAAAAAAGTGAGTTAAATATTTATTGCAGGGATGTTCTGTTGGATTGCATTACCTGGAGTGTACAACATTTTTATATAAACTTATGCTACGCGCTCATATTTGAATTTCGACATACTGATCTGTGTCTTTACCGTGTACGTGACTAAGTCTGATCTAGATAAAAACTGTGGAGTATCTGTTTCCATGGAAATATCCTTTTGTGTAAGGTATGGCCCAGTATTGGCGCAGTGTTTGGTATCACAGCATTGGGCTCAATACAGTAGCAATGAACAGACTCTCTTTGGCATGGCGAGTAACAAGGTTTTAAACCTCATACATTTTGATTTGAACAAATACAAAAGGTATTCTCTTCAGATCTTTACTTTTTCATTATTAAACTGATACTGACTTGTACGTATGTAGTGACTGAAAGTCGGTGATTGCAGAGCTGCACATTAGTACAGGAAGTTGACAGATTAGTGATCTCTTTCAACATCACCACCTTCCTTTTGTCTATTAAAACAACTTCCACCGTGTGCTGTTTCAGCTGCTGTGTAACTGCACCGTTGGGGTGCACGGACGAGCTGGCAAGGTGCACCAGGAGGGCATGAACATTAGAAGAATCTTATTAAAAACATTTTTGAGCTTTGAAGCCCAATCTATCACAGTAATTTGTTTTTCACCAGGAAATCCTCCCCACCGTGAACATGTGGAAGATCCCCTTTATTCAGCTTACGTAATACTAATTCTGGTGTTTCATTACGCAACAGCCTGAATGGGGATGAGTCATTTTAAACTATCATTCTGATGGGAGGGTGAAATAGGCTGGCACTAGTCAAAGTTTTAGAAATCTGACATTTTATTCATTTTATTCATCAGAGGAAGATGACAGGCACTGCTTTTCTATATTATTAACTGGGTCACATATATCACTGGCCTCTATGGCGTTAAGCCAGTAAAGTCAAATGCCATTTATTTCTGTCCACCAGCTAAACCAAAAGACTGCAGTCAGAGGAAGTAGATGTGGTGATCACCGTTTATCAGGTTGTGTATCTTTTGTGTGTGAACATTGGACTGTTTGCGTGGCAGCTGCTGCAGCGGTGAACGTGACTTTATCACACGCTGTAGACAGTTCCTCTTCAGTCAGTAGTTTTAAAACAATGGCTCCCACCATGGCTGCTACTTTTTTTTTCCTCCGTGAAGTCTTTGTGCGTGGCATGTGCACATTTGCAAGTAGGGCTGTGATCTGCTGTGACACTTCTGTGGAGGATATCAACCCTAGAGCTAGATTTCTTTGTCCCAAAATACCAGTACTGTACTGACAAATTGTGATGATGAAACAGCTGTGCAATAAACCCCTTGTGCTCATGTCAGACAACTCCTGATCATGTTTTTTGTTTTTTAGTGTGTGTTTTCTTTTTGGTCTGGTTTGTCTTATTGGTTTATATGATGTCAGCCCAGTTTTATTTGATGGGCTTTTTGCTGTAGCGCAGAGTTGCCTACAGCTTAAAGTGCACTACGTAATCCTTGGGTTTTGTGTAGTTTCCAACACTTTGAGTAGCCGATGAGTTTATTGTATGAGATAAGATGTTTATAGATAATAAGCACATTTTAAGATCTCACTTTAGGCTCTGCAATTTGGGATTAACTGTATATTTGTCATTCATTTTTGACATAAAGTAGATTAACTAACAATTGTTTTCATTACTGACTCAGCTGTCAGTTGTTTAATCATTGCTTATTCATTCAATCTAGAAAATGCTGAATAATGCCCGTCACAATTTCCCACCGCCCAATGTGACAGGTTATTTGTTTTGTCTGATCAACAGCCCAAAACCCAAAGATACTGAATGTGCAATGATATACAACAAAGAAAAGGAGCAAATCCTCACAACTGAGAAGCTAGAACCAGCAAACGATGACGTTGACGACATTCTTTTCTCGATAAATTACTTAAAAGATTGGCAGCTATTTTGATAATCATTCAGTTGATTCTCTCTCTGTCAATTGTCTGATCAATTCATAGAATAATCGTTTCAGCACTAAAAAGTATTCTGTCACAAAAAGTCAAAATGCAAAGAGATTATCAATGGTGAATAGGGTATAATTGTTAATTGCACCTCTTATTTGTTAATCTGTGTGTGCTTTGTCTGATTTATCATTGTTAGACAGAAGTTGTCGGTGCAGTTCCAGGCCAAGAGTCTTGATTGAAATGACAGTGAACTCGCAAATAGCTCAAGTGGCCTCGTGCAGTGTTGAGAAAGGAGCTGTAAGGCTCACAGAAATGGCACGCTTTACTTTTCTAGATTATTTTGATCAGATGGCCTGCGTGACTTTCATTTCTGCTTTTATTTATTTGTATCCGATATGTCCCCGCAGGCTATCTCCTCTACACTTTTACATGGTTAGATTCACCCGGCCTCCACTGTACACAGCCAGTTGTTGACCTCCAGCTTTGTGACTCAGTGGAAGGAGCAACACACACACACACACACACACACACACACACACACACACACACACACAAACACACACACACATATCTGAATGTCAGTTAACTTGTTTTCCACTCACCCACCACCCTCACCTCGTTGAGCTCCCTACTCTCTCCTCCAGCCCTGCTGTGCTTTCCCTTTGTCAGCAGCTAATTGGCTTCTCTTTACGTCTCTCCGGGATTTGTCTCAGTGTGTGGAGCTGTGTTGGTCTGAGCCTGCTGGCATCAAAGAGACAGAGGCAGTAGTTGCTTCCCCATGAACTACTCTCGGAGTGGAGGCAACCTTTATGACCTTGTAAAGCAGAGCAAGTAATAGTTTTCAGCTTGGACAAGTAGTTGCCGTACTTTGTTTCAAAGCTGTGTCATAATTGTCCTCTATGTTAATAATTAATAAAGTGATATCAGGAATAATGCACAGGACATGAAAAGTCCACGTGACTTGTTAGATTCAACAAACAGCTGAAATTATTCTTCATTCTGACACATAGTAGTCGTGAAAAATTTCAGTTTGGGCCTGGGACCTAAACTTTCTAACAAGAAGCCGGCGTTACAAATTGGTGTTTAAAAATGGGGTTTAAAAAAAGCATTCAGGAGGCAGTGTAACACTGTTGTGTTATGGGAAGTGTAGAATTCAATGTTTTTGAAGCTTGACCCATACAAGACTAGAAGTCAGGACATGTCTGTCTCTGTAGGGGTGATCCATCTTGAAGGCGCCCCTGATCTACTTTGCAGGCGAATGGTCGAGATCACTGCTCTGAATGTGCTCTTACGTCTGTTCCCAAACTTCAACTTCACTGACTAAAGATTGAGAAAAAAAGATTGCAATTTAGATTGTGGGTCGTGATTGGGATTAAATAGATTGTGATATTATTTTTGCCTCTGCTGCTGAATTTGGCCATTCTCTTTTTAATCTGTCTCTTATGAGACCCCCAACTTTATGGAAGTGGATACTGAGAACATGGTTCTTTAATCCAGGGTTGCTCATATAGAAACATCCTTTATTGCACACCGTTGCTTTGTAACAAAGACGGGCAATTAAAATAAAGTGCCATGTTTATTGAAGATCCATTTGGCATCTACAGTAAGACATAACATGTAGAAAATACTTTATTGCTGTGTTTGAGCCCTTGCCAATACCTTTTTTAAGTTCTTCTGGTTGTGTAATACCATTTTTCTGCTTTGATTTCCATCATGCTTTGAACTGGTACTTCTGGCAGCGTGCTTCCATACTGCTAACACATTATCTTATGCAGTCTTTATTAATCACATTATAGAGACACTAACTAGATGCACTGCTTTCCTTGCACATTCTCTCCTGATGCAAACATCAGAGACACATTTAAAATGCAGAGTGCCATATGTTGTATTTTTACTTCCACCCACAGTACTTGACTAGACTAGACTTCACTGTATACTCCCATATCCCATGGTTTGTCTTCTGCAGTGGTTTTGAAAGGAATTCTGTGGATGGTTTGCATGAAGAAAGAAAGAAATAAAAGAGAACAATGTGTTCACAACATTTATTCTCTTTTATTTCTGTATTTATGGCTAATAGTTTTAACTAGTCCACTGAACAGCTACATGTCTGTTTGCAATACTCTTGGTGTTGAATTGGTTATCTGTGTGTGTATCTTGCGATTTATGAATTTATCTACTTCACAACCGATTATAAATATATAACACAAATCCGATTCATTACCTTCACTGAACGATATCTGCTCCATCTGCCACGCTCAAATGTGTGGAAAAAAGCAGTGAATTTTGGTTTGTGTTAATGTGCATGCACCAGTTTTTACTTGACAGTCAACATCTTTCAAGATATTGAAAATGCCTTAATTTGTTTTTCAGTAGGTTTTTTTTCTTCTCGTGTTTCCAGTTTTTTTTTTTTTTTGGATATATAAGATGACCGACGCTCCTCAGGTGAACCCGACACAGTATCTGTGTGTTTGGCTCATCAGCAGTGATCATTAGGAGGCAAAGAGCTCTTTCCTGAGTTTCCATAAGTCCTAGCCTGACATAGCCTGAAGGCACAGACCCACAGCCATTCAGGAAAGCAAAAAATACTTACTTATAAAATACTTTTATTTATTACAACTGGCTTGGTTGAACCGGTTGGGTTTGTGAGCCATTCTGTGTGTGTACAGACTTCTGTGGACAATGTTGGAAATTGATGAACAGGATGATTTTATACATAAATATAGAATTTTTTATGATTGAACACTATAGATATTTTATTCGTAAGCTTCTAAATTGATTTTCAGAAACTGTACTACACAATATATATCAATATTATGATATTAAATGACACATACTGTGACAGACTTATTTTATCCCCATCACCTACTACTATTGCTCAACGCCATGGCAGCAAAAAGCTTTCCTACAAGAGCCGTATAACAAGAATGTTTCAAAAAGGCAGAAAATTCACGCTGTAGCCTTACCTGTACTTAAGATATAAACCCAAAATGGGCTTTTTAATGAGCATGGTTCATAGTGATTTAACGAGGAGGATGGTGAAAACGGCACAGACGCTACACTGATCGTGGTTTAACAAAGACTGATGACTTGCTGAGGGGTTTTCCTGCAGGTGAGACCCTGCTGATTTGGTTCTTCAGTGTCACAGCATCAGTGCACTTTTCTGATGCTTTTGTAATTGGCTGCTCGATCCAGTCCTGCTCAGGTTAACAGCCCAAACAGCATCAAGCCCTTCAGTTTAAATATCCAGAGGATGTTTTCTACTATGGTTCACTGTTTGCCAGGCTGCTTGTTTGTTGGACCCTCCTTTCCAATTATACTTTACATTTTGGATTGATTATTAAAATGCAATTTTTCAGATGAATAGAAGAAGAATTACTTTTTTTTTGACATGCATCTGTCTTCTTTTGTCTTTTTTTGCCTGTCAGCTGTTCTCCCTCAAACATCTGCCCATGTGTCATCACTCTTCTGCATTTTGTTCAATCAGTGAAGAGAAGCTGACAAGCTCACTGCCAGCTTTACACGAGCAGGCAGGAAATCAGACTGTGCTGACCGCCTGACTGATTTAGCTCCAAGTATTTCCAACTGCATCACTTTAACGTGAATGTGCTGCGCTTGCAGATTGTCCTGTTACATTGGAGAAAGTCATCTGTAACCATTTCAGTCCATTTGCTATCTGTTTGGGGATCAAATGAGTGTTGTTGGTCCTTGTGTGCATAAGTCGCGAGGATTTGTCATGGTTCATTTGAAGAGTAAACGTATGCGGTCTGGCTGCAGGCCTCTCTCCTGCTCTCTTTTCTTTTTTAGTTGCCGCTCTGTGTCTACCTGTTCTAAAAATAAGACCCAAGGAAGTTCAGATTTGTTCATTACCAGGATTTTTAGTATTAAAGTTATATGAGCAAACTCAAAATCATGAGTTTACCAAATTTTTAATTCACTTCTGGGCATTTAGTGCTCATCTTGTTGTGGGATCCCTCTGTTACTTTCAACATGCTTGTTGCTGTAGTAAACTCAGACACGTGGCCTTTTTGTTTCCACGGTCTTTCAGATTTTATTTGGATTTAATTGGATATTTTCTGTAAATTCAAATGCTCAGATATATTCATTCATATAGACAAATCTTTAGAAATAAAGGTTCTTGTACTTTTTTATATATATATATATATATATATATATATATATATATATATATATATATATATATATATATATATATATATATATATATATATATATATAGGACTCACAAAATAACTTGATGATACTGTGAGAAGACATGCACTTTAGTGAGACTGTAGTTCCTGTAGCGCCAAAATGTCTGAATAAAATATCACAGTAGACATTTTGACTTGTCATAATAGGAAAAGCACAGGTGTTACTAATATTTTTGCATTTTATTAACGCCTGAGATATTCTGAACAATATTTTGCACATTCTTGCACAGTTTTTTTTCATTTTAAAAATGTATATATTGCACATATTTTAATATTTTTTCAGATTCTATATTGTAAATATTTCTATTCCTCTTATATATTTTATTTATGTTGACTTTTGCACTACTTGTCTTCTACTTTTACTTTCTTATTTCTCAAAGTTTTATTGTTACGCACTGATACACCACAGCAAATTCCTTGTATATGAAAACTTACATGGCAATAAACCAGATTCTGATTTTCCTACTGTAAAATTTCAAAAGGCCTACTGTCAAAAGTTCAGCTGTGGAAACCAACTTATTTAGTCTTACAGAGTCAACTTCAAGTTTTAGTTGGATTTTCAATGAAACAAGTCTTGATAAGTTCCTTACCTTCTGAATAATTCACTATACACAAGCAATAAATTATTCTGTTAGATGAATTGATGCATGGATTGATATGAGTAACATATCTTTATTTAAAAACCTTCAATCATGGTGGAATACTGATAACTTCAAGCCTTGTAAACACGTAATATAATCATCCTGACCCACCTTTTTAATAAAAGTCAGTCTTTATTAATCACATTATAGAGACACTGACTAGACAAACAACAAAGCACTGCAGAACAACAGACCTGGTGTGAACATTATATGAAAAATTAATTTGAATCTTACTGTTCTGCAGTCAGTTCGAGTAACACACAGACTAAAGTGCATAAATATAAATAAGAACAAATCTTAAACCCTGATTCTGTTTTGATAACTTAATGCCCGAAGGTAACATGTACACAGGTTGATTTAACTTCTCTCAACAACCCCCCTCCCCTAACACACCACAGGCCTGTGTAAACATTAATCGAAATATCAAAAAATAAATATGAATATTTCTGATCTCCAGTCAGCAACAACAAGGCTCTAACTTACCACTCCAGCAATATTTAGATAACTCAAACCCTCGTTGTAACCATGTAATATGTTCATATCTTTACGAACTCTACTCCTGGGTCATTTCGTGATGCCGTTTTGAATCTCGTTCAAAAGGACTTATGCTCTTGAACATTTGGGTCAGTTATCCCTGTGGGGTGGTAGCCGACCTACTTGACACACTGGTAGTCAGGTTTTTAGCCGTGCAATCGTCATACATGGCATCATGTTGTAGCACGTTCTGCACAATACCTGGATCTGTCCAGCATCTTGTTGTGTGCACGTGACTCTGGTTGGTTAGATTGATTTCATAGCATTAAAAAACAAACAATAGTTTTTTGCTTGTTTTTTTTAAATACGATTTAAAAATGGCGTTTTATTACATCAGTGTCTGTTTGAATTTGATTATTCATTCAGCCCTAACATTCATATAGAAGAAGCCCATTAGAAACCCAGTTTAGCATATATATACATGGCCAAGAAATCTGCTCTCTCAGGGGAAATCTGGCTGAGAAAATCATGTTTCTCTAAACCCTTACCCGGATTATGGAAACAAAGTTGTTTGACATGGAAGGAATCAGCTTACTGCAGAAAATAAGCAGGAATCCAGTTACTTAAGTGCATGTTAGGGCACTGATTGGAAGTTCAGCACGGTATGGGAATGTCCAAGTACATAGACAACATGATAAAAAAATAACACACAGCAGTTAGAGTCTTTGTGCAGTGGTTGGGGAAAATCCCATCTGCTGTTAGTTCTAGTTTACTTTACGTTATTGTGTATATCCTTATGATTGTTAGTGTTGAATAAGAACTGTGTATATAGCCGCAATCACAACAGCCAATTTTCTCAGCATTGGCTGAGTGGGACTTTCCAGACTGACAATGAAATGTCCATGACAAAGAGTGTGAAAAGGCAGATTGTGTCAACTTGAAACGTAACCCTGTCAGAAAAGCAAGATAGGTGTGAAAACTGTGGTCAGTGCTGCAGTAGAAACCTACAGATGATTTCCTCTGCTGTGCTTCCTTGATAACACCGCCCCTCCCAATTCCTCTCTAAGATTCACATGAACAGCGCATTAAGAGAAATGACTACACAGCTTACTTCCAATCAAAGAAATGTTGTTACCCTGATTAAACACACAAACAAAGCTAGAAATTATCATAATGACCATGCCTTCTTTTCACAGCTGACTAATGTTTTAATGTGACAACAAACGGAGTCTGTCTCTGTTGCTGTCACTGATAAATATTTATCAGGATTACACACTCTTTGTCCCAGTTTGATAACTACCAAAAAAAGACTGGAGTGTTACATAACATTACAATTCACTGCACAGGACCGTAATGAAATGGAAGCATTAAATTGAAAACTGTCACTTAGTCTCTTTTACTTAAGCTTTCCTCATTTCTCCTTCCTTCCTTCCTTCCTTCCTTCCTTCCTTCATTCCCTCCCACCTCTCCCTGTGTTTCGTATCTTTCCCTAGTCTTCACTGTGTCACTATGCATTCCCGTTCAGGTTGCTGCTGGTAACCACATATATCAGCTCAGAGAGTTGTTCTACCACACCATTCCTCTTTGATGTAACCCAGCCAGTCCCTGCACTCTTTCTTTTACTCTTAAGTTGTTGCTCTTTCCCTTCATCCCTCATATTTCTGTCTAATGGCCGACCTCTTTCTTTCTGTTCCCTTTCACTCTGTTTTTCTTGTTTTCCCTGTCACGTGGCTCGACTGCCAGCAGAGCGGCAGGCTCTTACATGTTAGCCTGGCACTGACATGGACGGCAAAGTGAACATATGGGGATGTAAGTAAAGGATATAGCAGTTGGTTGTCGTATTTTGCATCTGATAAAGAGCTTAGAGGGGTCTAAATAAGGAGATTGCTCTGTGTTGCTGATTGGATGCTGCTGAATCCTTGCTGGTGACCTGACTACAGGAGGGTAACCTGTAGTATCGCTGTATCCTCTAGATCATTCCACATAGATCCATTGGGGGTTTCAGTGGCAAAAGTGTACATTTTTATCATATTACAGTATATTTCAGTTATGCTATGGCCAAACACAATACTTATTTCTGAATGTCTCAATGTCTGTAAACCAAAATCTGGTCAACCATATTTGAATACTGACACTCTTTCTTTTGGTTAAAGTCCCCTTGTATTCACATGATAATTCACTCCTTGGTGTGCTGATGTATAAATTCCCAACTGGGATGTGTGGAAGTGTTCAGAAGTGCAACAGACTTGTGCCTTTCAACCCACAGAGGTCACCTAAGCGTTTACTCTGTAGGAGACTTAACGTGGCCTTGCCCTTGTAAAGTGCTCATCGGATGGTCGAATAGCTGCGGAAACCCCCCACCCCCACCTGCATGTTCGTCGTTGAAACTGAGGGTCTTTATTTCTTTATCCTATCCCCTCTCTGTGACAGCTCTGCATTCCTGTTTCACGTCGTATGAACCACTTATTTTCTACTGCGTATACGTAGCAAAAAACTTTTCATTGAACTTAGTTTTTTTTTTTTTTTTTTTTTATTCCTTGCTTGTGCTCTTTAAGTTCCCTGTGTTATTTTTGTTTGAATTCCCATCTTTGTAAGTCCCAATCCACCCGCAGTTTACCAGCTTTTTAAAACCAAAGTTAAAAGTGTTTTGTTGAGCCCCAGTTGAGGGAAAAGCTTTGTCAAGAGCCGGCTGTGAATTTCTCTTTCAGCCTAAAAGCCAAGTGACAAATAGGACAGTCTTGCCCCAGAAGCCAGACTCATGGAAACATATTGCCTCCTTCATCATGTGGGCAGCCCCACCCACCATAGATAGGCTCGTGACCTCTAATTTAGAAAACAAAGCTCCGGGCCTTTACAAAGACAAACTGAAATTGCCTTAGTTACTCTGAACGCATTTGCATCATTTTCCCTCAGTTAGACCCAGTGTGGCCACATCGACCTACATGTTCCTCTGCGTTCCATAATGGGAATTGGTTATGCTTTGCTTTGCACTCTGACTGTGATGGCGAATCTGTCACACGGCAACCTTGTATTCGTGTCGATGTCCTGCTCTTATTATGAGGATACACACACAGCAGCAGCCATTTCCACTGCTATGGCTCTGTGTCGTTTATTATTAGGGATTTGACCTTAATGGAGTATAGGAGAGTCAGGATATAGGCCAAGAGAAAGCCAGTGTGAATGTGCTGCAAGATTTTCATGGTCTCAGCAAAAAGTTAAAGAGAGAGCATATTATTCAGTCACATCAGTAATACAGTAAATAAGCAAACCAAAGCCAGCCAGCCAGCCACCCCCTCTGTCTATAATCTCTAATAGCTCTCATACGTTTGGTCGTATGGTCTGGAGCCTGTAGGGCTAGCAGTGCATTCTCATGGATGAGTCTGCCTCCATATTCCCGGGATCTAGATTTCATGGTCTGCATTAAATAGCTCACAGCACATATACACACAAACACAGCGCAGACAGACCTGCTGTATCGTCTGTATTCCTAATAAACCTCATGATTTTATGGTGGTATTCCAGAGGAGCCGGCACACAGTACTCACAAAACAACAGTCCTCAGGCCAAGGCTGCAGTGATATGAAAGGAAATGGACTCATCGCTCAGTGGAAAATATGACCGAAGCAGACACTTCAAACAGTTCAGTTCAAAGCCTGTATGCTGCCAGAGCTGTAACAGTGATTCAAACACAATCTGAACTTGTATCAGATTTTACAGATCTCAAAATAGCCAGTATGATTTTGTTTACCAAGTTAAATCGGTCATGCTAATATCTTGCTGGCATTTGTAGGAAAATATTGTTAAGTGTTATATAACTTGGGAAATCACTGCAGATTGCCTTAGAGGAAACTTTAAAAGGTAACACCCCCTGAAAATCTTGTTTTTTTTTTCTGACTTCAAGCAGGCACTATTCACCTGGCTTCAGTGATATAAACTGCACTCTCGGACTGTTGGCTGTGGTTACAGCTTCAACCGAGCACACCTCTTACCGCGGTCAACAGCCCCGCTGCTTGTGTTCGGAGGTAAAACAGGCTTGAAACTTTCACCCAGATAGGCCAGAAAAGCACGCTTGTTCAGCCTGGTGTGAAAATTACTCTTTAATGTTCCTTGAGAGTTTCCTCTTAAATGTAAACAAGGTAAATCTTCATTCAGGAAACTTGTTAATTTAATTTTGTAATACGTAAGCTGAAACCCACCTTTTTTCTTCTGTAGAGGCTTTTTATCAGTGCAACCGTGTCACTCGTGTATCCATGCTGTGTACTAAGCACTTAATAATGTGCTCTGACATGCAGGGTGAGTAATGGCACCAAGCCACCAGCTAAATGGAGGTCAATTTTTGCTGTGGCTGGTCAGTTTTTTCTCCTCTGTCAGCCACGGTGGCAAGTAATCAGCCATCAGCTGGAGATTTTATTCAGCACCAAGACTCTGTTTTGACTCTTTAATAAAGTGAGAATAGCTGATGTACTGCCAGACACCGTGGGCAGTGCACACAGAAGTCGGCTCTCTGCCCTGAAGCCACAGCACTGACATAATAGAGAACTTTAAGATGAAGCTAGAACTCTATGGGGCGATAATGCTTTGTTTATGTTGTGGGTAGGTTAATGGTCATTATATTAGTGCACATTATATCCTGTTTACTGGAATAATTATCGACTTGCTTCCTTAGAAGTTTATAATGAAGTGTCTGGTGCTGTGTTTGTATCTGTACAAGCATACAGTAGAGACAGTGATATAATTATAAAGACCAGGGTAAGTAGCAATAATGCCTTTTCTTCAAACAAGGCCAGCTTTTTTTCACTTTGGTGGATTACTCTTTAATGTTTTTAATTAAGGTTATAAAAACTTAATTAAACCAATTAAACTCCTATGTGAATACAGGCTATTGTTGGGCCCTCGGCGCAAGCAGCAGTTTTGGTCAGTGGCATTGTCACCCCTCCATACGCATTTCCCACCCAACATTTCTAAATAAATATTGAACTTTAACTAAACAATGAAAATAAATTTAACTTAAAGAAAAATAATTTGAATTTGGTAAAATTTATTTCTTTTGTCTTTTTAAAAAAGTAAAATTAGCTTACAAACACATGCATGAAAGGCATCATGCAGTGTTTTTGTTTTTGGTTTACTTTTTATAATTTGCTTGAAGTATTCGATACCTGTGCTGACTGAAGAAGCTGGTTTTGTCTCTTGAACTTATTTGGCACCATCGTTGCATTTCATAGTTTTTCCCTGCAGATGAGGAATTCCGGTGTGGGACAACTTGCTTCCCCACTCCACAAAAACCTGCAAGACAACTAGACAAATGTCTTTCACTGTGTGATTGTAGTTCTTTTTGTTTGGCAGAGATGGAAAACTGATCAACACTGTAAGCTTGCTTACTGCTAGTAGTACTAGTCCAGTAGCAGAAGCATTTCTACAACCACTACACTCATTTGCATGCTCAAAATTGCTCTATACTCGTGGAGATGTGGAGTGTCCCAAGGTACGTTTTTAGGCTCTAGGGGACAGAATTACTGGATTTTTTTCTGTAAAAGGAAAATTACTTAATAGCGTCTGTTGTGCCGAACACTATAGAGTGGGACCAAGATCATTTGATAGTGTAATAAAGTGACTGTACATGTAATTTACCAACTCAAACAAGTGGATTATTTAATGTAGGTAAACAGTAAAAACAAAGCAGTTAAACATGAGTCCTGTGGTTTCCTCGACCTGTCCTTAAGGCACTCACTTTGAGAAGCGTTGCCCTGGATCTTGTTATCTTATAGTCTTACAAATATGAGTTACAAGAGGAAAAGGTCAGTTGTATGCACATAGTATGGTCAACAGGCTCGTATTATTCTTCCTGAGGCTGTGTGAATAGCCCATGCTTCCTCAGTATGCTGTGTTTGTGCAGTAAATGATAGTTTGCAGAGCTGCTCTGTCTCATCTATGATCTGCTCTTAAGGCACTCAGATGTGTTGAGCAGCTGGTTGGCGAGGCAAAGCAACTCCTCATTAAATAATCATCATGACTGCAATGGGCTGAGACAGTGTTGTTGTGAGGCTGTTTGTGCTTCTGACTGAAACAACCTGCACGGCTGAAAAAGAGCTCACACCAACCCTGTGAGCTCAGTGTTCATTAAGGCATCGCAATTATGTAAAGTCTGTAGTCCGTGACTTTGTGGTGTCTGGCTGAGAATTAAATGTGATTACAAATGTAAGTCAAATATTCCTAAAAAAGAAATAAATTTATACATTTTTGTTTGAGTTAAGCTGTCTGTACATGCATCTCAAAACTGGACATTCCTTGAAATACGGCGATACGATACACATCACGATATAGCACAAATGGTGCACGGCCTTACCTTGAAATCGTCAAAGTTCAAAAAAGTTTAGAATCAGTAAAGTGCAGAAATTTCAGCTGCTCCAAATCCTCGCTGCACCATCACATACACTCTTCCCTCTCGAATTGCTGCTTCAGGGCCTTTTTTGACTTGCTCCAAGACACATTTCCTTAATGCATATTTGATGGTGTCTCCTGTCCAGGGGAGAGGCTTTCAGTGTGTTGTGTCAGGTCTCTAAGCTAACCAGTCAGCAAGGTAAGCACTTCTGGGAGGCTAATGTGTTTCCCTCCTCCTTTCCTTCAAAGATCATCTGGGCCAAATAAATGCCCAGTTAACTTAAACTTGACTGAAAAAGAGACTTGATGTATGATTTTCCCCTCATCGTAGTATATGAGGCTGTCTTATACTGTGGCCTGTTTATTTTTCCGATCTGTATATCTCCATTTTATTGATGTTCACGAAAAAATATATTCTCCTCGGGTCTGGCAGCGTAAAGCACCAAAATGTCTCTGTTAAGCAACAGAGGCAGCTCCGCATGCTGAGATCACTGAAAGTGAGCGAATGCACATAGTGGAGAGAAAAGTTCAGGTTAAGAAGATGGGAGGGAGGGAAGCCGAACACCGCAGGGATCCTACTGCTCTGCGGGGCTACTCCGCTGTGTAATAAAAGTTTCTCTCTGTAAGGTTTGGTTTAGGATACTTTTCCAAATCAGAAAAAAAAGCACCTGCACCACTGTAACATTATGTGGACACACGACTCCCAAACTCTTAAATCTCTTACACATATGAGAAAGGCCTCTGTGCTGTTTTTGTGTAAATTATTTCCCATTTCTATTAAAGGATAATGCTTGTGGTAATTGCTGACCTTCAGTTCTATCAGTTGCCTCAGGTATTTGAAAATTAGTTTATAATGAATGCAAATTGCAAATAAGAGACAAATTTTAGGCATGGGTAGCCATTCTAATTAGGACTACTGGCAACCTGGCAACTATTTTCCTGAATGAAGGTCAAGTCAGCGATTCCAAAGAAAGACTCAACAGCCAAACAAATACGATTAAGCGTCTGTATTTGATGACCTGGGAATAAGAACAGGTTGACAAATACACCCCTCCCCTTCAGTGCTCCTTCAGGAGGTTTGTGTGGCTCGGTGCATTTACAGAGCCAGGGCTGTGTACAAACTCTGGATTGTCTTTTTTTAGAGCACACAGAACGGACAAATGAAGAGATATTCACTGAATTTGACAAAAATGATTGATTAGAATTACTGAGTGCACCTTTGTGGTCTATAAAATGTCAGAAAATAGGAAACACAATATGTTGTTGGCTTGTTTTGTCCAACCAACAGTCCAAAACCTATAGATACCCAGTTTACAGTCACATGAGACAGAATTTTCTGTTAATCAACTAATCGACTTATTGGTTCAGCCACTAATTACAAGTACAGGTTGACCTCAGCATTGATCTCCTTTAATCAGATCTCTTTTTAAAGTTGCAGTCATTGATCTTTGTATGTCTATATTGAATTAAATGACTGCGTGTAAAGGTTAGTGAAGCTCTTCAGAGCATTTGTTGTGTGTTTTGATGAACGCAACTTTAAGTTATGAGCTGTTTTCTCCTCCGACTCCAACGTCTGCCGGACATCATGCAGATAACGATGTCTCTTGATTGTGGTGTATATCCACCTCAAAACTATGTTGGACTCGGTGCTTCTCTACACGGAAATTACAACACCAATACCAAATTGAACAAAGCCATATGGGCTGGAACGGCGAGCAGTACAGATTGATGTAAGGAATCAGACTAACGTGATGAGATGAGGAGAATGGTGATCACACTACTACGTTCTTTTTTTAAAGGTTTTCTTCTCTTTCTCATCAGTTTCTGAAATGGACTTAACGTGCAGAGAATCAGACCATGAAATAGGCAACTAACTCAAATGACTTTTTTGATTAGACTTCTGAGGTGTGCTCGGTTTTAGCCCAAAAAAACAGACCATTTGAACACATACGGTGGCAGCTCTTACAAAAAGTAAAAAAAAAACATTATTCACTGGCTTCACTGTTTTACAGTTGGTGCCAGAGTTTAACTTGTAACCTGCCAATAATAAGCCTTGCTTCTCTTGAAGTCTAAGTCTTCAAGCCTGTGTATAGCAAGAGTTTGAGTGCTCTTCCCCCAAGCAGCAGCAGCAGCAGCAGCTATGTTGGTTTTTGCTTTAGAAGAGTCTTAAAGCACCTATTCTACATCCATGGCACTTCTATGAGCCTACTTTTATGGATAACTAAAGCAAGTTTTCAGTAGAGTCGGGCCCAGGTTAAAATAAAAATGATCTAATTAGTTCTGTTTCTGGCCACATGTAACACCACATGTGATAAAGTGTCATGTCCCTTTTGTCCCGTGCTGCTGG
This sequence comes from Lateolabrax maculatus, assembly GCA_031216445.1. Taxonomy (NCBI): domain Eukaryota; kingdom Metazoa; phylum Chordata; class Actinopteri; order Acropomatiformes; family Lateolabracidae; genus Lateolabrax; species Lateolabrax maculatus. Next base: position 3,877,250 of record CM062199.1, read on the forward strand.
CTCCCCTCGCCTGTTGCAGGTAGAGGATGAGTGAGGGTCAGTACCTCCTGTGGTAATTTCCACAATGATGATCCCATATCTTTTCTGCAGCCTTCTAGGTACAAACTGAGCAGAAAGATTTGATTTGTTTGACTTACGAAAGCGTGGGGAAAGTTGCGGGTGAGTTGTGAAACTGTTTGTTTGGTGGTGTTTTTTAATCAGCCTAGTCAGTTGTTCTCGGGTGTAGTCATCCTCTTTGCGTCTCATTGCCTGCCCCCGCTTACTGCAATACTGTATAGGATTTGTGAGAATTTTATGATACATCATCAGATTTTAATAAACGCTTTTGCGTAACGTCCCCCTCCCCCCGGCTCTAAACCGGCTTAGCTTTCATCCTGTGGCTCTGAGTTCCACACACCTCCTTTGCTTTACTTAACCAAACAAAATGTGGGATGTGGTTAATCTCTCACACTCCTTTACTGCGCGTCTTTCTCTCAGCTTCCTTGTCTCCCCCTCACGCACATGTTTTAACTTCTCTCAGCACTAATTGTTATCAAGGTTTTTCATATCCTCCACCCTGACAATTCAGATGTTACAAGTGGGTTCAGATCCTAATGAAAACCAAACCCGGTTGCTTGGCTTAAATTGTTCAGTCACATCTGTTCGTGTCAGTGCAGGCCAGGCTGTTACACATCTTTACTCTTACTCATATTGTCATTTTTTTCCATTTGATGTATGCTGCAGCTTCTGTTGAACTACCCGACCACATGCATTAGGAAACTAGGACGTCACTGCTCACTCACCTCCCTATGTGCTTGTTCTTCTGCTCCGATAAGTCTTTCTCCACAAAAAACCTTTTGTATCACTGGCTTTAATTAAAGTCTTAAGAACCAGTCTTGCCCCTGGGTGTGTTTCACGATCAGTTCCCGTTCTAAGTGCTGTTGTTTCTTTAATGTTACACAGGTGCGAACACTTTACTGTAATTGATATTTTTTAATAAGCAGCAAAGGCAGATTACAAATTGTTATTGCATTTCCATTTTTTTTTGCTGTGGGGCATTTTGCTTCTTCTCACTTCTTTCCTTCCCTTCTCCTCAGCCTCAGCTCCCACACACACTATTTTTCTCTTACTGAGACCGAAAAACAAAATCCAAACCCGGGCTGCTGTGTGTCATCTGTGCTTTGTGAACTTCAGCTTGTCATGTTTGGTTTAAGCACAAATGATGGATAGTTGACCAATTTACTAGCTTCATCCAAGTAGAAGCTTTTCTTCCTGGGCCCAGATCAGAGCTTTTGTTTCAGAAATTTTAATGGACATTTTCTGTCAACCAAACAATGAATCATTTACCGGAGAAAACACTTGGGCAGATTAACCGATGATGAATGCAATCATTAGTTACAGCCCTCGTCCAGACAGATGTGCACAATTACTTAGGAAGCGTTTGTATGGGCTTCAAACAAATGCAATTTAATGTACATGTTGCTTTATATAAAATCACATTATTCATATTTTTATATGGAAGTATTGAACAGTAAATGTAACAAACTAATCTCAAAGGTCCATTAACAAGCTCTGAGTTTCCCGTCCTGGCCTGGTCAATAGCTCAGGTGTCAGTTATATATTTTATTTTTTTGTTGGGGAGTACTACTGCGTATGTGACAAAAAGAATTGATTTTGATGCAATTTGAAGATGTCCCCTTGGGTTCTAGGAAATTGCAGGGGTCTGGTTTTTTACTATTTTCTAATAATTCATGGTTATTAGCTCCAGAAATAGTGTCCATGTTTTACATTTGTGACACTTGTGAAAATCACAGTGTATAAATCGGCACTGGCCTGCTTTCTATTCTTTTACTCCTTTTTTCCCGTCCTTCACTTCCTCCTTCTGCTCCCCTCTAATTAATCTATTTTTACTCTTTATCTCCTAGCTCCTATTTCCTGTTGTTCTTCATCTTTTCCTCCTCCCTCCTCGTCTCTCCCAGTAGATCACATCTAAGCCAAGCCTCAGAACAATGCAACAGTTCACAAACACAGGAGAAGAGCGCCCATCTCACTATCGTCATGGACTGTGAAATTAGGTTTTACTTAAAATGGGGCCAGTGGAGTCTGGAGATGATGAGAGTGATTTAGGGGATTGTTGTTTGCAGTTACCGACAGATGGAGAGGATGGAGAAGAGAGCCTCATTTCTTTCATGTTGGCTGCTCCCATCTCATCAAGCATTCACGGAGCCCTGACCAGTTACACAACATGGCAGTTTATACTCCACCACAGACCAGATAGGTAAACAAAAATACACTATTATAGTTCCTTTCTATTTTACCCCGGGCCTCTAACCCTCCGCCCACTCCTCTCTGTGTGGCTAGCACTCTCCAGCATGGTAGGAAGTGTGTTTTATCCTGCTGACCCTGTGACCCCGGCCTCCAGTCCTGTGATGGTTTGAAACTATGGCTGCCTGTGCCGACTCAATCTCCCTCTCAGGGGTAATACGGATGAACTTGACTTTGACCAATGCTCGATCTCCTGTCTGTTTGTGTCTCTTCCTGACCCCATGCTGTGCTAGTTGGCTGACCACCATGTATTTACGCAAGGACACAAACATGGTGTGAGCGACAGCAACTTGTTTGGCAGTGATGGCCAGAACAGGCTATGTGTTAACTTAGTCTGCTTACTGGCAGCTAATTATCTACTGCTGTGTGAAGTGGAGGTTTTTACAAGTTTTTGATGTCTAATCCAGTCAAGTTTTCTTCATCATGTTCATGACCTATTTGGCTTCAGTGTTTTATTTCCAGTGAATATGGGAAAAAAAACATTGTGGGTTAACAGTGCAAGTAAAAACAAGACCAAGCACATGGAGCCAAAGTCAGTAGGACACGATTGTGCAACAGTGCAGTGGTTTGTTGAGAATTACACATAACACGAGCCAGAGGAATTCAACCAATCTAAAATTAACACTCGTAGTATAAGTTTGTGCTACACACTGACTCGGGTAATTCATTGAGACAGAGTCACTGTGTGTGTGTGTGTGTGTGTGTGTGTGTGTCTTCTAAGATTACAGTCAGCGGGAGGAGAGGAAAGCTGGTATGATGTGACTGCTACATTAAATTCAGTTATTGTCCTGTGACACATTTCATGGACTTGCAATGGTAATATGGTTTGGAGAGGGGACTTGTGATTAATTAAGACTTTGACTTTGGAGCAAAAAGAAAAGACCACGTGAGTTGATCTGTTTTGCATGACTGTGAAGCAGCTCTGTGAACTGCCTCTTTGCTGTTGGAGCACAGTATATGGTTAAAAAAAAAGAAACCGTTACTGTGATACAGGAATCCGTCTGGGTTGTCACTCGGTGGCGGTGTGCTGCAGCTTTCTGTTTGCTTCAAGGCATTTTAGACAAATAGCGTCTCGTCGCCCCATTATTCATCGCGATGAAATTGGGGGTTTGAAGGATGGGTTGGGGTAAGGAGACTGAATCTGTCTCAGTGAAGCTGCGCGAAATGATGCATCTCATTTTATTGTAACTTTTCAAATCTTCAACCACAGTAATTTGTCTGAATATGGGTAAATGTGTATAGAACGTGATGGTCTGGTTTGTTCACATTTTATAGATCAAACAATTACGTGATAAATTGATAGAAAAAAAATAATTAGATGTAGCCCTAATTGACTTATCGATAATTGCCTGTGAAATTTCAATTAATTCATGGTTGCCCTGTTTAGTTTGTGCACTCTGTATGTGTCTCTCAGTGTTACCTTTGCCTGTCAGGATGCACAACACCTTATATTTTGGGTGAATATTTCTGCATGCATGTCTTATATTGTGTGTGTGTGTGTGTGTGTGTTTGTGTGTGTGTGTGTGTGTGTGTGTGTGTGTATGTGTGCAGTTAGTCTCTTGGATGCCACCCGCTGTCATCTCCTCAGAGCTGTATGTTTTTCAGTCCTCCTGTGTCGGGCTCACACACACGCCATCCGAAACCAGCAGGGAGCACGATCACCCTGCAGAGGCGCCGCTGCCCTGCATGTCCTTGGAAAGGAAAAGACGGTAGTACAGGTCATTAAAAGGTGATGCTGCCCTCAGTTTGGCTGCTCGTTGGCCATCTGCCATGTTTAAAGATGCAGCAGAGCAATTGTCCGTGTGCACACGGGGAAGAGAGAGGGTTGGCAAAGGGCTTGTAATCAGAAATGATAAAGCATGGCGGTAACTGCCAAATCTGACATCATCCTCCCCCGAACAGACGACCAAAGACATCAGAATATCTAAAGGGAGATTTCAGTACAAAATGGACTTAATCTGTACTGATAAATAGATACATAAATATACAATATTTGCTTGTTTTTTTTGCCTTTTTTGAGACATCACTGATCATCACTTACACCCCCGACCTCACCACTGCACTGCAGCATTTTAAAAGTGATTGCCAAAGGGGACACTGTAGCTACTGTCAAAATAAAATGACATTGGCCTGGAGGAATTTAAACTCTCACATTAAGAGGGAACTGAGTTTTTTTTATTTTTTATTTGTATGTATGAGTGTGTTTAGGTTTAGCTCAGATATGTATGCATCACACTATGAATGATTTTTTTTTTATGCAGTGGCAGGCTGCAAGTGTTGCCTTGGTGATTAGTCCAAATGATGCTTGCATTTTTATTTTTCCTCATTGCTTCAGTGTCTGCCCCCTGGAGGCCATGGAAGATGTTACAGTGAGCCCACATGGGGCCTGTGGTAAAATAGATTTACCTCCTTGCCATAAAGCTTTCAGCTGTGTCTGAATTATTTACAGACTTTAATTTGTCTAGCCAACATTTATTTACCTAATGACAATTGACTTAGAATGATTGGTGTTTTTTCTGCAGTGCTTTGCTTCCCAAGATGTATTCATATTTAACCCAGAAAGCTGCTGCTGATGGAAGCTTTGCGCTGGTTTTGAGGCTGGATTCTGTACAAAATCTCTCATGCATGTGCCTTGTCAGCAATATATTTAAGTGAAAAGCTGAAGAAAACCGAACAATGTTTTCTCTCTGGATTTTAACAAATGGCTCTCGAAATATATTCTCCTCTGTGCACTAAAGCTATTAGCTAAGAGTGAATAATGCATCCAGTTAATAGCGATGCCATACATCTTCCAGGCTTAGGGATGTGCCTGACATAGGTAGGACACAGTCTGCAGTCCCAGGCTGAGTATTATATTATGCTCTGAACTCCTCACAAACTGCTATTCTAGCTCCTGATAAAACTGGAGAATATGTTAAGACCGCGACGTGACCGCTCACTTCCATTTTGAGTCCGAAAGTCTTTTAGTTTTGATGTTGCAAAGCTTGCTCAGGGGCCATGGAGCAAGAAATTGAAGCTCCAACTCCGGTAATAATTTTTTGGATTGCACTTTCAAAATATAACACTTCTATATACACACAAAAAAAAGAACTTTCCAAAAGCTCGTTTTCCATTTAGAGAAGAAGTGTTCTGTCAGTTTGAGCTTTCAGGCACTAGTCAACCCCTGCTTCACTGACTGCGGTAAGAGTCCTGCAGTGGTTAACAACAGGACCTGGAGACCACGTGGGCCTGAACAGGAGCTTAAGCTGCCTAGGATGCCGTGGTGGAAATCAGAGTAGAAACACTGTTTTAAGGACATTTATTAATTAGCATTTAGTTTGTTGGTGATCAGTTTTTCTTATCTGCAGTGCTAAAGAAAAAAACATATGAGCTGAATCTCATTACCTATTATCTAAACATCCCTGACACCAATTGTCAATCCCAGGTACTAATATTCTGTGGATCTTTTCTACTAATTTACTGATTAGTTTAAGAGTTTAAAAGGATTCAAACATGAAGTGGCTGGAGATTCAGTTTCATGTCCTTGTCTTGCCCAAGTAAGGCTAGTTATCCTATCTCTGGTGAGTCTGCACATGAAAAAGAGCGTCCCTATGTTTTAATGAGCCTGGATCCCATGGGTGAGACAGAACTTTGCTTCATCTAAGCCCCAGCCTGAAAAAGGTTTAAGAGCCCATCATCCAGAGAGTCAAGTATAGGTGGTGAGTGTTTCTTCTGTCCACTGGCTTGCAGAACTCTTTACGATACCGCCGGCTTTCTGGGACTGTGATTGTAAGGGGAAAACACAAAGCATTCTGGCAGTCCAGGCAGGACTCTGAGCACCAAAGACGCAATGCATTGTGTGTGTGTGTGTGTGTGTGTGTGTGTGTGTGTGTGGGCACTTTTTCTTTCCCCGCTTTCTTCAGTCAAATGACTGAGCCTCAAGAGTGAGCATGAACATCCGCGCTCAGACTATCAATCTAGCACTCACTCCTAAAGGGGTTGAGAAAGCCATATGCTGCAGTCCCCTCCGTCAAATTCCTGTTTTTTCATGGAGGGACTGTTTCTATTGAGCACTTTAATACTTGTGAAAAAGCTCAGGGGACAAGCAGACTAACTGCTGTGTATCAGCGCACACTCTTTCCAGGGGCTGGATGCAGGATTTGTACAACAGCAGCAGCACTCAATCTAGCAGGCCTGTCTAATTATAGACAAGGCTGAAGTTGGATTGTTCCCTCTTAAGGTCTCGTGGCTGTAAACAACTTGAGAAATGAAAGGCAGACAGAAGACTGAGGAAGAATGAGCAGGTGTCAGGAAGAAAGGGCAAATAGAGCCACCGGAGAGTTTTCTTCATTTATTTCCACCTGTCTAAGAGAAAATGTCAATAAAATCTTGTGTCTACTATACTGTTATTCGAGATCGCAGTTGTTTGTGGAGGTGTGGAAGAGTGAACTTTATGCCAAGTTTGTGTGTTTTTCAGCAGATTGCTGCATTTCTTTCTGATTCCTAGTCGCCTGAACTGTCCTGAACCGGCTTTAGTGAAAAGATCTAAATGTGTTTGTGATCTCCCCTCGCCACAACATGAGCTACAGCTAGTGAGCGTACACCTTTTATTGCTCAAGTGTAGATTTCAGGATCTAAATCGAGTAATCTCTGTTTTTCTATTCAGCGACGCTCTTGGTTTGCCAATTACCTTGGGTGGTTAAACTTCTGGGTCTGAACGGTTTACTTGCCTCTAATTGTAGTTTTATTTGTTCCCTTCACTCCATTTGGATTCTCAACTCATAGTCTCAGACACTGTGGTAAGATCAAGTCCCCACATGCAGATACATCCCAATACTATTAACCATTCTCAGTTTTAAACCTCTCGCTTGTTGTCTCATCTATAGTACCTGCAGATGGCAGCCGCTTGTTAGCTGTGGCACTGATGCTGCCAGGATTTTCAGTGCACCTGTGTGTCTCTCTTTTATATAACAGCCGTTTGCTGGAAGTTACTCTACAGTTCTTCATGTTGATATTATTTCATCAGTTTACCTCTATGGTATTGAAGCTTTGAAATCTTTTTCATGCTGTGACTTTGTTGTGTCATAGTCATAACTTCCAACCTTGCTCACAGCTCAGACTTTCAAGTTCCTTTTGTTGTATTTTTTCAGTTCTGCTGCTTTAAATTCTGTTAAATGCTCTAAGTTTGAGCTGTTGTTGTTGAGCTGATATCAACTTTCCCCCAACCCCTTCATGGTACACAGTGTTTGTACACTTCATACTTTTCACTGCTGCTTGTCTGGCAGAACTACAGGAAATCAGCCCGCTCATGATGAAACCCAAGATTAATAGATGCATTTCAATAAAGAGTAAAATTAAAAGAAATTTGAAGGTTTTTCTAGATAATCTGCAAAGTATTGCGTCTGTTTAATTCAAGGTTAAAGAAAATGTCTTAAATATAAGAACTTCAATGAAGGTTGGCATCTGGTGTAATTTGGAGAAAATTGAATGCAGACGTCTGTATCTACATTTCCACTGCTATACTGTACATTGAACAGGGTGCACTCTCCTAATCCTTGGCCATGCTCTGTGAATATCTCTGCAGTACACCCTGTAAGAAGAAAACATTCCAGTTTCTTAGTTAAGGGCTGAACGCATGCTAATATGCTAACTTCAACTTGTGGGCTGCGTTTGGTTATTTACATCATTTAGTCATTTTGAAAAAATAGTATTTCCATTAAGTGATACTATCAATCCTCTGCTTCTAGTTTGAGGTATCAAAATAGTCTTTAAGGTCACTTTCACACCTGTATGTCAGTTCACTTGTTCTAGACTAAGACAAGAAAATTATGCATTTTTGCCTTTTTAGTTTTGGTCCGTTTCTTGTTCATACTGACTAATACAAATGAACCACGAGAGGTAAATTGGAAGTTATATGCTGTGCACGTTTACTCTTTGATTGGACAGTTCTGCTGATTGTCTGGTGATGGACCTGCAGGGGTAATTTTTCATATTATGGTGGCTGTTATGAAGCCGCACAGCACTTTGTTTGTCTTCTCAGGTTTCACAAAGAGCTCACCAAGTCATATTGAATATGTGCACTGACTGCAATGAGACCTCACATGCCATGAATAATGACATCATGGTAATATTACATGGGGTGGGTAAGGGGTAGATATTCTGTGGACCCTACTGGCAAAACTAGGACACAAATCTGAAAACCCTTTTCACTTCATGATGTGTCTGGGAAAATCCCAGTCCTTTAGGTGCAGATGGGGCACAAATATTATGTTTAAGGTTAATTGGTTTGATTTGGTAAGACCTAAAGCCAGACTCAAGCTCACTTACTGCAGTGAGACACTAATGTCCTCAGTGGGTGCTGGTTTTGAAGGTGCGTCCTGTCTGACAGCCCCCTCTCTCCCCCTCTGTCTCTGCAGGTTCAACTACAGGTCGACTCACCATCTCACCACCAATGGCTTCTATGAGTTCCTCAACTGGTTCGACGAAAGAGCCTGGTACCCTCTGGGTAGGATAGTCGGGGGCACGGTGAGTGTTTCTTACTGTATGCTCTGTATGCTGTGTGTGTGTGAGGGGAAGGGATTGTGCAAGTGTGTACTTTCTGTACCCAAACTTTCTTTGTCCTTATTTCTCAAGAGTCACATAACTGTGATAAATCCTCAATTATCCTCTTAAAGTCACTGTCAACTACACATCTTGCACACTCTTACACACACTTAGTAAGCATGGCCGGGTGGTTAAACAGCTCCTGGGGGAGGCACACCACACATAACGTAGATCTGTCTTCATAACAGCTAAAGGGACAGGCGGACTGGGGTCACTTTGAACACGTCATTACACTACAACTCATCTCTGAATGCGTTTCTCCTCCTCTGTATGGTTATGCCCCTCTGTGTGATCTCTCTGAATGGGTTGATGGAGGCAGAGCTAACTGTTGTGGGCTAATCTGTTCCCCAGAGTGCACTTCAGAAAATATTCACACTAGCTGACAAAACAACAGCTTTAAGTGTGTTGTTTTGACTTTGAAGCAACACTTTTTCATCATGACACTGGAAAGAAAGTAAAAGTAAAACACAGTTCTCTACTTTAGAAACTGCACTATTATACTACCACTCAGTCTTACCTTTTGTTGTAGTGTTTATTGAGATATTGTGTTAAACACATATTTGGTTAAGAGGGAAACCGTAAGTTGTATCTGACAGGTTCACAGTAACTGTTTTAAACAGCTGCAGGGAATCATTATATATTTATAATTCTATATATTACAATGTTGACAGTTTAACAACATGAATCCCAACTGCAAACAATAGTTGAAGTTTCCATTTCCTTTCCACTTACTGCAGGCTTCGATTTGGACTTTCTTTAACTCTGTTTACCTCTGCTTTACTGCCATCTTCAATAAAAAGAAAACTCAAATAGGCTTTTTTCAAATAACAAGTTAGCAAATTGTTTAACATTTTCTGTCATCACAACTTTGGTGTTCGAAGTAATAATGCAGGCTGGTAAAAGCATTTTCTGTCCAGTAGCTCTGTGAGCCATCAATGAGCTTGTAATGTGATTTTTCTTTTTACATTTTTTAAATTCAGCCATTGGAATTGCTCATTCAACCTGTTAATGATGGACTTTTGCAGTCACAGCAGGGAAAAGATGCATGAAGCAGCAATTTCAGTTGTTCAGAGCTTTTGCTGGCTTGTCAATATTGGTGCTATTCTCATCACATCAACATGGCTGTGCAGACTTTATTAATAACACTTATAAAATCTACAGAACATTGTGATTTATGTTGCCTGTCTGAAAAGAGCCTGAATAATTTGTGCCCTTCCCCTCGTTTCCCCTATTCCTCCAGGTGTACCCCGGCCTGATGGTAACGGCGGGTCTGATCCACTATGTGCTCAACCTGCTGCACATCACCGTCCACATCCGGGACGTGTGCGTGTTCCTGGCCCCGGTGTTCAGCGGCCTGACCTCCATCTCCACCTTTCTGCTCACGAGGGAGCTGTGGAACCAGGGGGCGGGGCTGCTCGCAGCCTGCTTCATCGCCATCGTCCCCGGCTACATCTCCCGCTCCGTGGCCGGCTCCTTTGACAATGAAGGCATCGCCATCTTTGCCCTGCAGTTCACCTACTATCTCTGGGTACGCTTATACATACTTTATAAGTCCTCCCATAGTCCTGACCCTCCATTATGCAGCTATTTATAACAGTTTTCATTTCTGCTTCAGCTGGCTGCCCTTTGTTAGAAGTTGGGGAATAACGTTAAATAGTCAGGCTGCAATGCAAAACTCGAGTCTTTTTCCTACACTGACTTAAAGCTAAAACAATAATTTTTTACATTGACAGTGAATCAAAAGACTACGTATAATGTGAACACACAGGCAGTGTCCTTGCCAATAATAATCAAATAAAATTCCCATTTTATTTCACTGCATTATTCAGCCTGACATTTTGTTCATGTTTGCAGTTTTCTGCTTAGGAGGGTTTATATCGGTTTTATATTTTGTAAGGGACGTATCTGTTCCTCCTAAAGTAATTTTTAGTCAACACAAAAGCTGCAGTATTGGTTGCTGGGAGCAATTAACTTTGTTTCTTGTTTTTGAAATATGCAGATTTTAGAGCTGCTATTTCTGGTAGTTGACTTATTCCAACCTGTATTGCTGTGTTGATTTAATCCAGTTAGTAACCATTTTTTTGGCAATTTGTGTCCCCATTATTCTGACTCTGGAAGAAAACGATCCAAGGTCTCTTTTCTTAGTCCCGCTGTTGTTTTTCCAAATGGGGAAACGGCTTTCAATAAGCTGAAAGTGAACAATAAACTGAACAAATCTCTGAGTTGGTGTAGATATTCAGAGACCTAGAACCACACCAGCAGTGTCCCTCAGCTCTGCAGCGCCTTTAAGCCTATGTGAGCTTTAGTTGTTTTGGTTTTTCCAGCCACAGAAGACAGCTGTTTTCTGCGAAAGAACTCTGATAAATCCACTGTACTCTACTCGTCCTGCACCAAATGGCAGACAGACTAAGTTAGTTTAAAGTGGGCTTAAAGAGGCAGATATTTCCCTCAGGAGTCGCTGCAGAGACCAACCCAATGCTCAGAGTTGAAAAGCCAAAACTCCAAATGAAAGTTGATTTTGCTTCATAAAAAGGCGATTTGCTGCCATGTTTGACGTAACAACATACATTACCATAGAAAGTATAAAGTCAAACCTTTTTATGAAGAAGTAGATAAAGGAAATGTGCTTTATTAGCACCACAGGATCAGATAATCCAGATTTCTAGTATGTATCATATTAACCAGGGTACTTTCACTGACCACAGATGTAAGCGTCTCTATCTGCTTCTACAGATTTATTCATCACACTGGTCCTCAGTGGTTTGTGCATGTGCCTATATGGGCTAATGTTATTCTTAGTGAACACGATCAACTCCGACATTTCATGTGTACCACTGAGACTTAAAGAAGGAATACACTATCCCAGTTATGAAGCCCTGAAGTTACTGTTAATTGGTGATATGGATAGAGGGGGAATTGCATAACCTGGTTTAAAATAAACATTAGGCCTCGTTACTGTACTGGATTTTAATCAGATCCTAAATAAACCGCCAATTAATCACACAAATACGTAAACACACAGGACTTACAGCTCTTACTATATCTGACAGGACAGAAAGAGATTAACTTCTCTCCTACAGTCTCTCTCCCTCGCCTTTCATTCCATCCCATGCCTCCTTCCATCCACCACATCTCATTGGCTCAGCTCCTCCATTTATCCAATCTCATTCAGCCAATAGCAGCGCCTCCCGCCCGTGCCTTCGTTAAGTCAGGGCTCGTTAGCCTTGTTCAGGCCTCGTTAGCAGCTCTCGTCTATTGTGCTGGGCGAAGGTAAAGATGTGTAGGACACAGTGGTGTGCATATGTGCAGGTCATTAAATAGGGAAACATGATGAATAATTCAGACGGCCTTGTTGAGTAGGCAGCAAGAGAGCAAATCCTCAAGAAAAAAAATTATGAACAGAGCAGCTCAGCTTAATGGAGGCAGCTGAAGTAGATTTGCCACATGTGCGTGTGTGTGTGTTTTTGGCTTAATGATCTTCTCTGTAAACTGCAGGTGAAGTCGGTGAAGACGGGATCTGTCTTCTGGGCCATCGGATGCTGCCTGTCCTATTTCTACATGGTGAGAACACACACACACACACACACACACACACACACACACAAATACAAATACCTGGGTTTTATATTGTGCTTTACTGACCACATTCATGTCCTAATCCGACACTTTAAACCTAACCTTACCACTAACGTCAAACAAAAGAAAACCATCGAACAATAGTGGATGTGATGTCAAGCTTTGTTTGCCTCATATTGGCGAAAACCATTTTCATCAGACAAACAAAGATCTTTTGGGGAAATTTGTGCTCGCTCACCTGTCGTTCAGCCAGACTGCGATGAATCTGTGATGGATCATTTGAATGCCTCATGCTGTATGCTGCTCACCACCTGGGGAGTTACATGACACTTAGAGACAATGAGCACGATGCTTGAAAATCTGTGTGTGTGTGTGTGTGTGTGTGTGTGTGTGTGTGTGTGTGTGTGTGTGTGTGTGTGTGTGTGTGTGTGTGTCTTTAAGGGTTTGGGGGCCGACAACATAATCTGAATGGCTGTAGCTCATAATTATTTTACAGCTCTCAGGTGGGCTGTGCAGTGCATCCTCCCTCTTATTGCTCTTCGTCTCATTTTGTGTGTGTTTGTGTGTGTGTGTGTGTGTGTGTGTGTGTGTTGTGAATTAGAGAGAAAATCACAGCCACCCTTCAGTTTCCAGCCTACAGGGACTTGTGGGCTGGTAACAATACTGATTATCCACTGCAGTTGAAAGCATTGCACAGATTCAGCAGGGATCAAAATCCCATCATGACAAGAAGCAGTACGCTAACTGTGTGTGTGTCTGTGTGTGTGCGTGTGTGTGCATGTGTGTGTATTTGTGCGTGCATACACCTGTGTGCATGCATAATCCAAATTGTTACATCCCTCCATTAATGACTATTACTGCTAAAGCTCTAAATTAATAAGAAAGTGCTTTTATTAAAATAAATTGTGATTCTGTTTGTTTTGCAGGTATCGGCTTGGGGCGGTTACGTGTTCATCATCAACCTTATTCCTCTTCATGTATTTGTCCTGCTTCTCATGCAGCGCTTCAGTAAAAGAGTCTACATAGGTGAGATGCAGCGCACATACACACAAACATACACATGAATACTTTATGTTCACTATAATTCAAGGGCATAAACACATGACTTGGGGGTTCACAATTATGCTCATTTGACATTCAGTGTAGCACATCCAGGATAAACAAACAACATAAAGGGCAAGGTAACTATACAGTCAGCAGCCACACACAAAAAACTGCATGTTCTCTACTTTCAAAAGGCTCAAAGCCATGCGCATTGATGTTGGGCTACCACACAGAGTAGCTTGTTATTCTTTGTCATCTCTGCACTGTATAAACACTGTTACTGATAATTAATACCATCCACTAGTAGCTGATGTTGTGTCTGTAATGAGACAGATAACCGGTTTACACACATCCCCCAGAGAAGGGCAGAAGGGATACGTGATAAAAGTAAGAGAGATTGAAAGCGGAAATACAGGCAGGAAAAAAAAAATAGCAGGAAAAAAGATGAAAGCTGTCTTTCCTTCAAAGAGCTTGCCTCGTTGCACACCCTGAACTCGCCTCACTGATCATGAATCCGGTCCCGACCCGAGGCTCACAGCTCCCTACTGATGCCGCAACACCATACCATTGTTTCAGATCCAAATCAATAGCCCATACATCCTGTACCAGATCATAATCCTGTGGAAATAATCACATATTAAGACTTTAAAAGTGCACAACTGGGCGAGGTTAACTTGACAAGAAAGCTGTGAAATGTGGAATCAAAGGACAGGTACAGAGGAGGAAGTGAAAGGAGAGAAGACGAGAGATGAGACAAGGTGACTGGTGGATTCTGCATCCTTCAATAGGATTATTGGCAATATGAATAATTTAGCATCGAGCTGGATTTCCCGTCTTCCTCCCTTGGTCACGTACATCCTTCATCCCCCCCGACACTGTTCGTTTTCCCTACACCTCCTGTGTTTGTACCTCTCTGACAACCAGCACTGGACATTCTGCCTGCAGCAACACAGTAATTGAGTTATTTCAAAGTCTGTAATAGCTCACTGTGTTCTGTGATGCATACCTTGTACTGTGATTTGGAGTCCAGTCTGTGACCTGCTGTCACACACCAGCCCCCGCTCGCTCCATCTTCCCTGTCTCATAAAGCAGAAATACCGTGATGAAATCCAATTGGAATTTCATTATCTCATGAGCAGTGTCTCCTCTGCAGCAGGGTAGAAAACTTAGAATAGAAACTCCTCTGATGGATGCATCTACTCCGCTAACGGGCATCAGCTTGGCTGCTGGTTCCCGGTACGAGTTCAGGCCATCGCATCGCTCAGCATCTAGAGAGCAGGGGCCATGTGCCTCCTGCTGGGGCACTTTAACAGGACATTCATTACAGAACTGTGCTGCCTGGCTGCCAGTAGCAGGACAAAATGATTAGATTAGACTTGATGAGAGCTTTCTGGAGAGGTAGTGGCCAGAAAGTGTTTGAAAAGCAGCTGCTTTGGGTCACGAAAAGTACTTTAATACCCAAACCACAGATACAAGCATTAATGTTAAGGATACATAATATTATTTTCTTTTTTACTGTCAACAAATATCATGAAAAGACCAAACTGGACCATAAACTCATTCTACCAACAAGTATTGTGTGTGTAGCAAAGTCTGATTCTTATTCCTCTGTGCCACAGAGCTCCACAGTTGTCCAAAAACTAATAAAAACACACCAGTAAGCCACACGGTCGCACTGGGTTATATGTTCTTTCATTACCATGAAGACACACACTAGTTTGTTTTGACTCAGTCACAGATACACCTTCCTGCAGCCACAGATACTCGCTAGAGCACCAAATGTGTTTTAACCTGCGGCTGAAAATAATCACCAACAAACAATTTCTTCCTGTTTGATTAACGTTTGCGAAAAACTACAGTGACCAGCAGTTTTAGGAAATTACTGAGCTTTTTTAAAAAGTGAAACAATATATTTGTGACCACTTTTTGATGATTTTTGTCATTAGTATGAACCAATGGGCTTGGGGCTGGGAGCCACCGACAGGGTGGATAAGTCAGATGAATGCACTGTTGGCTTTGGTTTTTTTATGGGATTTGTTGACCGTAACAAATTAATAGTGGAGTTCAGTCTTTTCCTTGGAAATAGTAATAATATTAACTCAAGGTCCACTTATTAGCTTTTTATGGGTCTTTCAGCCCCAACTCTCTGTCTTTATCCGCAGATTAAGTTTGCTCTGATGCCATTTAGATGGATCTTGTGTCAAAATATTTTTGTCGAAGAAAAATATGGAATAACACCAGCCTTATCCTTTAATTTAACCTTTATTCGTCAAAAGATCTGTGTTTTGTTTTCTTATATAAGTTATGGTATAGAGATTTTAACTTTTAGAAAGCCTGATATGCTGGTAAAAGCTGCATTGTTAAAACGTGTACATCATGGCTCAGTAAAATGTGTAAGGTTTTGGTGTCCATTGGCTGTTTTGACTGAGCTTCAGAAGTCTTTACTGCAGGGCTTCACAAGGTTGTGCAGGCATATCTAAATTGGCAACTTGGTGCATTAGAGCTGGGGAAGAAAGGTGTTTCCTTGCATTCATTTACCAGAGCCATTCTTTACAGAGCAGTTTGTTACAAAGGCCGGGTCAGCAAAAATCTTTTATTTTTTTCATTTTCCACACTCTATTCCTAACATCATCATCAAAACGCAGCCGTGGAGGAATAAAGTGATTGAGTCAGAAACCGAACAACCTTGAATCTGCTGCTTTTAAATGTAAATAACTCAGTCTGGTCTGTGGGGCTTCATGAAAAGGACTACACTGATTCTGATTGGATAACGGAATATTTCAAGAGATTTTCTTTATTCCCTTTCTTCCCTCCAGTCTTGTCAAAGTGATGAGATAATCATGATGTAAAATCATTTGAAAGTAACAAGCAAAAACAGAACATGAGTGTATTTTCACAGCAAGACACACAATTTTTGGTGTAATCCCAATAATAATCATGTCTACTAGTGAAGACAGCCGTGGAGAGAGTTGTGGTTTGGGTTTATGCCCAGACACAAATTGGCGTGGATGTTGCCCCCCCCCCCCCCCCCCCCCCCCCAAACACATGATTCCCCTCAGTGTGATCTGGGGAGGCTTCAGCCTTACAAATGTATTTTAAGCGCAGTCACAGATGAAGAGCAGAGAGTGGAGACTACAGTCCTCGCTGTTATTGCAGAGCGACGACCGGTTCATCATCCATCCTTTTTCTCAGATGTTCTGCTCTAAAACATCAGTTACTTAAAAATAAGATTTTCCAGCACTGAAACGATCTATGACCTCTTAGTCATTTTGTGTTGTTTTAATGAAGCATATAGACAAACACGTTCAGTAAGAGTCAACTCATCGAGCTGACTAAAAGATTTTTAGCCTGATGTGTCATTTCTGCATTTCTCAGCTTGTGTCTCTGGTACTTAATACGACTGTTCAGCTTGTTGAAGAGAACTAAACCTTTTATTTCAGCGGCTGTGCTGTGGCAGTATTCGACCAGCAGAGCTTGTTTGGGGGCCTTTGTTATTGAAGCTTTGTTTTAGTGTTTCTGACCCCTGAGGGCTGGTTGGAAACAGTTTTCAGGTTTAGTTGGAGTGTGTGTGCCACCGACTCCCAAGTCTGTAAATCGTTTGAACTCTGAAGCTTAATCGCTCTTATACTGTCAGTCGTGATTTAGGCTCAAAAGGCATTTTGTTCTTGTGTACTGCGCCAAGGACTTTGTGAGGTTGTACTCTCAGTAAGGGGGAGGGGGTCCTAGAATCACCAACACTGTATGTTTGTATGCACCATCTTTCTCTTCATTTATCTATAAATTGCTGATTCTCTTCCCTGGGACTTGTTTACAGTAACAAGAAGCCCTAAATTTCTGTACTTTCATTGGAAATATTAGTAATATTAGCTCAATGTCCACTTACTAGCTTTTTTGTAGCTTTCAGCTTTTCAAGAAACATATAGAACATCACCAGACGTTACTTTAAGACGGTTTTCTCTGCTACAATGTGCTTACAGTAGGATTCAGATGTGGTTTTAGGAGTAAAATGCAGTTGAATGTCTTTAACTGGTTGTCTCTTCCTCCAGCCTACAGCACCTTCTACATCATCGGCCTGGTCTTGTCCATGCAGATCCCCTTTGTGGGCTTCCAGCCAATCAGGACCAGTGAACACATGGCCGCAGCAGGTCAGTAACCAATAACCTGTGGTCTGGGTGGATGGTGGAAAATAGCATTGGAAGCCAATAATACGTGTTTACTGCCAGCCTATGGAATAAATGTTCATTTATGACAGTGTTTATTACATTTACATCTTTTAAGATAGACTGTGTCTGCACCCTCCAACCAGAATAGAAGAATGTGTCGTGATGATGAGTTAATCTTGGACCATTCACCTGAGAAAACTCTCATAATGTCAGCGCCCAGAGCAGCTTGTCTGTCTTGTCTGCCAGTGTTGTAATGACAATGAGAGCACAGTGGAATGAAAACAACATAAAAAGCATACTTAAAAAAAGGTTTTTCAATATGCTTCAACAACAGATTTACACTCTGAAACACAATTTAAGACACAAACAGCAAATCATAAAAAAGCAAACCATAAAGACGTAATTATCCAAAATGATGATGTTTTTTTAAACTTTCTCTGTAACGCCTTTACAATAGTTATAAAAACAAGAGTATTGGTTGTTTTTTATCACTGTCTTATGTACTACTTGAAGCAAGTATATTTCATATCCTCACCCCAGTCTTGTTTGTGCTGCATCTCTGCAGGTGTGTTTGTGCTGCTTCAGGTCTATGCCTTCCTGCAGTACCTGAAGGACAGACTGACCAGGCAGGAGTTCCAGACTCTGTTCTTCCTGGGAGTCTCTGTGGCTGCTGGAGTGGTTTTTCTCTCCGTCATCTATCTGACATACACAGGTTGGTTCACATTGTCTTTCAAAAGGTTCGTCAAGCTAAACTTCAGACGGATCACCAGGGGAACCTGTACAATCCAAGATCATTTCATATGAAGACTGCAAAAAAAACAGCTGAGTACCAAATACATTAAAGTGCTTACATGCAGAAATCACGTGCAAATTCGGGAAGTACATTTTTCTCTGGGAAAAACAACTCACTTAAACTTGAAAATGAATAAACAACATGTTTTTCTTTTCTTTTACACCGTGTCACAGTACAAAGCTGGATATGCAGATCACACCAGTACTGTACACACAGGCCACAGCAAAGCTGCACAGTCATGTGGTTCCACATTTAACACAGTTGGAAAATTTCCAATGCAAACGTGATGAATATGGATTTGCATTTTCAGTTCGTTATCCAAAGAAACATTCATAGAAAACACTGTTTTATGTCAGATTTGAATGTTTGTTTAAATTTACATTGACTGGCTGGTTCTACTTGTTCAAAAACTATTAAAACCCATCAATGAGCCACACTGTTGCACTGGGTGACATGTTCCTCTATTAGTTGTTTTTGATCCACGATGGAGCTCTTTAGCACAGAGGAAGAAGATATGAAGGATAAATTTGTTCTTGATTTTTGTCTTTTCAGTATCACCAGCCTTATCCTTTTAAAGTAGTGATGAAGCATTTTGATTTTGAGGGTTTTAATATTTTATTATTTACATTATGCTTTGTTTTGGTTTTGACCCAAAGCGAAGCTGAAGCCATACTGTAATATTGTTGCGTCTCCACATTACATTAGAGACATTTGACTGCTTTGATGAGTGTAGTCGCATCAATTTAAAAAAAAACCCACATCCTTTGAAATGCTGCATGCAAAGCAATAGCTGGTTATGATTAGCCATCCGCTCACATCACACATCTATCATCTGTGTATGATAGGACCACCTGCTGGATATCTAACAGCGGTGATTAGTTTCTGTGTTCTCATTTATCATTGCACTGCCGAGCTGGGTGGACAGCAGGCCAGAGAGAGCTCATTACAGCCCCTCGCCATGTCGGCAGCACGGCAACACACAACAACACGTGCATACGGAGTAATTACATGATCGATACATGCAGGAGGAATGTTAGAAAGCAATTACGCGTCCCACCGATGCGTGACAGAATACACAGATCAGTCCACAGCAGTGTGTGTACACGGGTCGGCGGTGGGTAGATGTGTGTTTGTTTAAACGGATTTGTAAGTACGTTCTAACTGAGTCCATATGGTGTGTGTGTGTTTCACCTTCAGGGTACATTGCTCCGTGGAGTGGGCGCTTCTACTCCCTCTGGGACACTGGGTAAGTCATCACAATTGATGTGCTGTACTTTTGCATTTGATTTAAAGCACCAGACTGCAGTGCTGATAATTAATTAGATTTAAATTATGTACAGTAGCACATTTACCTATAAATCTGTTAAACTGTACGGGACAGAAAGTGGTGGGGTGGGAGCACGTTTCATCGCGGATTTACTCCTCCTCATCTACGGGCTGATTTACGAAGAAGTCCCACTTTTAATGTATTCAGCTTTACTCCATCTTGGAGCATGTGTTAATAAACGATCAAGGGGGTAATGATTTTCTCAGGGCTGAAAGCTGTTGCCTACTTTTCACAAAATGAGATTATTTTTCCTCTTTAATTTTTCAATCAACTTCCTCACGTCTCAGCCAGATCTAACATACAACTCAAATATACAACAACTGCTGTAGCTTTTGCTTTGCATCTGTCCAGCTGCTGAAATGTTTTTCTAGTCAAATGGTGAGTCGGTCGGCCCGTCACTCAGGCCCATAAAATCCTAAACAGATAATACTCCCTTTCTCCCCTCCCAGATCTGCAGCCTCAGCTGTAAAACTCTTAACCTCTCACAGAGTGCATGTGCACACATGTTTGTGCGTTTCTTCACACACCCGACTATTTATTTATTTATTTATTTACATATTTTAAAGGAAGTTAAGTTTTGCTGCAGTGCAGTAAAAGTAATGAGGTCATCCTCGGACAAAAGATAACTGACATCAGCCAAACCTGATTTTCATAGTTACCCCGCTCTGAATAAGATCTCACAGCTCTACTATCAGAAAGAACAGTTCATTTTAGAATGAGTCAAGTGGAAATTAAAGAGGGTAAAATTAACTTAAATGCTTTTTATCTCAAAGAAAGGGTTGTTTGAAATTAATTATACAGTCACAATTTAATACTGTCCTTATAAAGACCTCTCTTTTCTCTTCTTATTCCTAACCAAATGTTTTCTGTGGTGTCTCTCTTCTCTCTGTCCTCCATGTTATCCACAGCTATGCTAAGATCCACATTCCCATTATAGCATCAGTGTCTGAGCACCAGCCCACCACCTGGGTGTCCTTCTTCTTTGACCTTCACATCCTCGTCTGCACCTTCCCAGCAGGCCTCTGGTTCTGCATTAAGAACATCAATGATGAACGTGTCTTCGGTAAGAGCCATATCGTGGAATACGTACTTTTTTTCTTTGAAAATTAGAACAACATTAATGACGAAGGTCGTGGAACTTCTCCATCGGTGAGTGTTGATGAAACTGTTGTGGTAGAGCTGGAGAAAATGAGCTTTGGAGTATCGTTATCAATAAAGTACCCACAATAACAAGGAAGAAGGCTTTAACCAGTATCAGGGCAAATTCTTTACTGTGAAAAGCCCAGTATAAGTAACATAGAGACTTGACAACACTTACCAGCTTTTTCTGGGCTTTCAACTGCATCCTCTGCTCCTCACCAGATGGAGTTTGCTCAGTTGTCACCATTCAATAAAAGTATTGAACGTACAGTATAAGGAAGGGAGATCATACCCCCTGTCTCTGTTTAAAGATGGTCTTTTATCTCTCTTATTGATTTTATAATAGACAGTAAATTGTTCAGATTGTAACCCTTAAACTGTAAAATTGTAGTTGCTTTCAAATGACCATGAATCTGGAAAGCTTGAACTTTTCCAATTCCACTAGTCTGGTTCTGCACCAACACTATAAAACATACATGGTTTTAGAAGAGTTCCTGAAACATGAAAAAAAATCAATGTATTTTTAGTGTGAGGTAAAGAATTACTGCAGCTCACAAACATGAGTGCTACTTGTTTGATTTTCCTGATTAATTATGTATGTGCAAATTGGAGTCTCTTGTGGTTTAATGACGTGATAACTGCATATTATATTATGTAGAGTAGTCAGTATAAATCAGGAGTGTGTTTTTCCTGTGATCACTGTGATTGTGATCTTAAACGTCAGCCAGTGGAGCGAGTGCAGCTCTCAGGCTCCTTCTGTTGCTCTCTCCTTCTCTGTTTGTCTTGTCACAGTTTGTGAAATCAGTCCAGACCTCAGCCTTCTCATTTAGGCCGTCCCTTATCTTGACACAACGCACCACACGCTGTCAAAATAAACCGGCTCAGTTAACTCTCATGAACTGGTGTTTTAATTGACTGGCTTATCATAGAAAACAGAGTTTTTTTCTATTATTCAGTGACAAAGAAAAAGAAAAATCTCCCATCTGTTGTGGTTTTTAAGAAATCTATTAAGACATTAAAGTTTGTGTAGTGCTTAAATGCTTAAGAGTTATTATGCATACACACTGTAGAGCCTGATACATATGCACACATGTAACAGATACTGTATCATTGTACAAAATTATTTAAATTACAAAAAGCTTGCATGCACCAAACTCTACTTCAATGTTTATTACAGTGCAACTTGTGTCATTTATTAAAGTATATATTTGTGAAAGTTAAGTTTTATAGGCTACATTTTTATATATGTGAGCTAATAACTATTAAGAACTGTGACAGACTGGAGCAGCTATCAGAGCAGCGTCTCTACATGTGTCGGACATGTTTGTTCATAGCGTACTTGTCAGCAGCATCTGTCATAGATTTATTTTTTAGTTGCGTCCAGCAGTGAGCTGTAGCTGTGGTGTATGGGCTTTTGTCTTTACAACACTTCTGTGTTTTAGTTTTCATGCATATGCTCTGTTTCTAAATCTGTCTGTGTACTGTAGTTACTTCAATAAAGTAATTTGATTTTAAAGTAAAATATACATATACTGTACAACTGCAAACAGCTAATATAACACATTTTTAACTGTGAGATCCAATGGAAACTGAATTCCTATCTATAACATCAATAAACATCAGCACGGTGAAAACAAAATATATGTAAGTTGAGATAACACAAAAAAATGGCGCTTTTAACTTTGTTTTTAAATCAGAACCATGATAAACTACTGGACATTAAATGAAGCAGCCTGTATTATGAGCATCACATGAATGCATTTATGCTACAGTAAAGCTTTTTCCAACCATTATGTCAAAATGAAAACCTTTTAAAAAATATAATTTCTGAACTGCAATTTCTTGTTGCTTTTCAGCCGGCACAGATACGATATGTCTACAATAAACTAAAATTGTCCAATAAAATTGGGCTCAGGCTTTACTTGCCAAGATAAAGTCAAGTGTTGTGCTGCCTCCCTTGGCTAAATGGAGCTTCTCCCTGTCTCCCCTCTCCCCTCCTTGCACTAACTTGCTAGTTAGTTTTCTGTGTTCATCTCCTTCTTGCTCTCTACCTGTTGCCTCCTCCTCATTTCACTGAAGCTCTTTGATCTCCGTTGAGCTGAAAGCGCTCCATTAATACGGTCACACATGCACAAACACATTTGGGTTTGTGTTTGATTATGTGGTCTACTTTTCTTTCTCTCTTGTTTCTGTTTTTTATGAGATCCACCCATAAAATTAAATCAAACCAAGCCTGGATCATAACACCTGTAACCTCATCTTTCTCTCTCTCTCTGCTATTCTCACACCAGTGGCCTTGTACGCCATCAGCGCTGTATATTTTGCCGGCGTGATGGTGCGTTTGATGCTGACTCTGACACCGGTGGTGTGTATGCTGTCGGCGGTGGCCTTCTCCAGCGTCTTTGAACACTACCTGGGAGACGACTTGAAGAGGCAGAGCCCGCCGGCAGAAGACAGCAGCGACGAGGACGACAGGAAGAACGCCGGAAACCTCTATGACAAGGTTAGCGGTCATCCGAATGTTATCATTTCGTCACCCTCGTCATTAATGATCAGTCCTGTTGTTTGATGTATGTTGAACTATCAGTGTCTCTGTGGATTGAAGTTCAAATTGACTTTCTTTTTCCTTCAAAAGTCAGAATGTCCCTGTGGCTCTTTTTTGTTTTTAATGAATACAAAAATATTTAAATTACATAAAGAATATACAACATAAATAACTTAACTCAAAAAATGACATTTAGAGCTGCACTGATCAACATTTTTATGTAAACAGTGGATCAAATGACTGGGTTTAATTTAAAAGGAGTTGTTCTTAGCGAATTATCACCCTCAGCTGCAGTTCACCTCAGCTCTATTTTAGTGTCTTTCAGATCTTTATTTTGGTTTTACAGCTTTACTGTTTTGGTTCAGTCTCACGGCTCCCATCAGCCTGGTTTCCAGCAGCAGCAGCAGCAGCATGCAGCTGTTTTTAGTGATAAACCCACCGTACACTACCTGCTCACCAAACCGCAGTCTGACAAAGTTAGCGACTCGGCATTTGGCAGCTACAGAGCTGTCCCCAAGTGTCCAAAAAACTCAATTAATGCTGCTATACAGTATGTCAAGTAAATGTATTTAATCTAATTACAAAAAACATTCAGACCTGGCTTTAATATACAACAGATTCTTATAAATATTTAGCTTCCCATGTCTATTTGCAGTTATGTCTTCTATGATAAAATAGTAATAAAAAGCCACAAGTGTCCAACTTTCTTTCCTGTTAAAACTGAATTTGCTTGCGGCGAATCACTTCAGAAGTCACCAAGTACTACCGTTGTGGACACATGTTCATTATAATCCATTTCATCATATCTAACCAGAAGGCAAAGACAAAACTTAAATGGTTTCTGCGATAAGACGAAAAATCAAGTTGTATCCTCATTATTCTCCTTTTCCTCCTCCTTATGGAAAACCAAATAGCACTGATGTCCAATGTTTCTGTCATACTTTTGCTGCTTTTCTTCCAAATCGATACAGTGGGAATAATGCATTGCCGCCCTATCACAGCTCTCCATAAAACAGCTACAGCAGTTCATTGTCTGTCTGGGAATTCTCACAACGGGGGCAATTAACAGTCCTCCAGTATATTATCAGCTCATTTTTACAGTGCCCCTGTCTTGTTAGAGCTTCGGTAACCTTTAAAAATGGCGTCCTGTCCGTGTGTGCCGTCCCCTGCAGGCTGGTAAGGTGCGTAAACACGTATCGGAGCAGGAGAAGGCTGAGGAGGGCCTGGGCCCCAACATCAAGTCCATAGTCACCATGCTGATGCTGATGCTGCTCATGATGTTCGCCGTCCACTGCACCTGGGTCACCAGCAACGCCTACTCCAGCCCCAGCGTAGTGCTGGCGTCATACAACCACGATGGGTGAGAGTCATGTAAACTAAGGTTTCACCAGTTTAACAACATCAATTTGTTTTTGGATGAGAACAGATACATTTTCACTCTAAAGTTTGAACATTTTAATGTCAAAAAACTGTAATTCCTGTTGACAACTCAAAGAGCACAAGCAGTCAGACCATCTGAGGACACTACACCCACTGACAGCCTTACTAATGGCATTCTTGTAGGGTCAGCAGCTCTGTAGAGGGTCAGTTCACCCAAATGACAACAATTATTTCACCCTAACACTTGTGGTATGTAGCCATGCACATAGTTTTTGTTTTCTGTGACCAGGTTTTGACACACCGTACCTGCCTCTGAGATTCCTTTGTGCCCTCTCAACACAATGGAGTTTTGTTTGCAGCACTCCAAGCTATGAAAAATGACATTAAAAAAAAATCAACATTAGCTGCTCTCCATAAACAGTGTTCCCATTAATCCTCAGACCGTGTTGTCATCATTTTCCAGTGGAATTACTTTCTGCTGAAGAAATATTCTCTTTCAGTACCGAGCAGATGGTTTTTGCATCTTTTTTTCCTTGTTATTTTGTACTTTAAAGGTAACTTTAAAGTTCTGTTGTTGGTTTTAAAATATTTAGTAGAAGAGAGGCTGTTAAATCCTTTCCAAACCACAGCAGATCCACACTGATACTCCTCTCCACAGATATCGCACAAAACTATAATAGAACACCATCAAATGGAAACTGTAATGCAGGTTCTGATTTTATTCAAGCAGCTACTCTGCTGTCAAACATATTTAAATTGCTTTACAATTTTAAGTGTGTGCTTGCTGGAGCCTAAGTGTACACTGTGTAGATGCATTAAAAGGAAAATCAACAAAAATATAACGAAAATTATCAGATCAGTCTTGGCATCAGCAGATAGTCTATTAAAGAATCTTCATTTAAGGCCTGAGTCTTAAATGATAATATTCACAGTATACGCTGTGCACCAGCACTGTGTCGTCACCCTACCGTTCTATAACTTTCTCCACCAGCTCTCGTAACATCCTGGATGACTTCAGGGAGGCTTACTATTGGCTGAGGCAGAACACAGACGAGCACGCCAGAGTGATGTCCTGGTGGGACTATGGCTACCAGATAGCAGGCATGGCGAATCGAACCACGCTGGTCGACAACAACACGTGGAACAACAGTCACATAGCACTGGTGAGAGCCGCTGCACACTCTGTCTGACCTCCGTGTAACCTGTGTTTCATGAAAACGGATTTAATAAAAGCAACCTTTGATTAAAGGTGGTCGCAGATTCATCTGATAATTCTCTGCAGGTTCATCACTACAAGCACATTGTTTTATCCATTATTATAATATATCAATTATAGCCACTCTAAATAAAATAAACTCCCCATGAAAATCCTTTTATTAGTTTTTTATATTTCCTTCCTATTTTGATTATCTTGGAGTGCCTGGATCGCCTTTCCTGTTTAATAGATCCCAGTTGAGGTTTGTTCAACCACTAAGTGGAACTCAGAGTGTTGATTTGTTGCGTTGGTGTGTTGCACCATCAAGTGGACATAACGTTGTATTACTACACTGCAGTTGCACGCAAGTGAAAGTGAGATCTCAAAAACACGACAGTCTTTAAGGTGCACTCCAGTGATTTAAACTCATTAGACATATTTTAAAAAAGAGCACTAAATGCTGAGATATCCTGACTTTTAGTTGCTAATATAGGCAAAGCTTCAAAAACACTGGAACATACACTTCCCACAACGCAACTCGATAGTGTCTGTTTGAAAGATCCTTTCCTGTCTGGTAAAGGAAGACCAAACAGACAGCACCATCATAACTGTCTTCACAGGCTGAGTAGTACCAAACTGGTCTTGGTGTGTAAAATCCTTGGAGTGCCTCTTTAATCCCCATGAGTTCTACTGAATGGAAATGAACTGTAAAATATCTTTGTGTTCCCACAGGTGGGCAAAGCCATGTCATCCAACGAGACCGCAGCGTATGAAATCATGCAGTCACTGGATGTCGACTATGTCCTGATCATCTTCGGAGGCGTGATTGGCTACTCGGGCGATGACATCAACAAGTTCCTGTGGATGGTGCGCATCGCAGAGGGGGAGCACCCCAGGGACATCAGGGTGAGAGAGACGTCACACATACTGTATTTCAGTCACTTTAGAGGGTAACTTCCATCAGGAGAAACAAATGGAAGGCGAGCGCACTGCAGCCGTTAAATATTTACTGCAGAGATGGTGGATGCCTGCAAAGTGGAGTCTATATGAATGTTTGATGTTCTCTTCGAGGGAGCGAAAGCTGAGGGAAATCAGGGAAGACAAAGTGTGCTTTAAGTTGTTTGATCCGTGATTTCATTTATTTTGCAGCCAGCGTGTGTGCGAATAACTTATTTCTCCTTCCATCTGTCTTCCCATCTTGTCTGTCAACCCAGGAAAGTGACTACTTTACCCCGCAGGGAGAGTTCAGAGTGGACAAAGCTGGTTCCCCCACCCTACTCAACTGCCTTATGTACAAAATGTCTTACTACCGCTTTGGAGAAATGCAGGTATGTCATCACTAACCATCATTCTGCAGCGAAAGCCAAGTGGCACAATGATTGATTTTAACAATGAGCTTGAAGAAATGGTTTCAAGTGGGCAAATAGGATTTAGACATAAACAACTTCATCCTTCTTCATTTCTGTTTAAGTTGGACTTCCGGACGCCACCAGGCTTCGACCGAACACGCAATGCTGAGATCGGCAACAAGGACATAAAGCTGAAGCACCTGGAGGAAGCCTTCACGTCGGAGCACTGGTTGGTCAGGATTTATAAGGTCAAAAAGCTGGAGAACCGGGACCGTGTAGAGCACAAGCTGCGAGGCACTGACACCACTAAGCAGAAGTACACCTCCAAAAAGGTGAGCTGGACAAACAATATCCTCATTTATACGGTAATATACTGAAAAAGTTTGATCCAGTTGATGTGTAAAATGTGGTGACTGAGTGTTTATGGTGATTTTTCCCTCCGCAGACGGCCAAGAGGAAGCGGGGATACATCAAGAACAAGCTTTCCCTCAAGAAGGGC
Source organism: Lateolabrax maculatus (assembly GCA_031216445.1). NCBI lineage: Eukaryota > Metazoa > Chordata > Actinopteri > Acropomatiformes > Lateolabracidae > Lateolabrax > Lateolabrax maculatus. The sequence goes on from CM062199.1 coordinate 3,905,147, forward strand.
AAGAAACTTACCAAGAAATCCTTATAGAAGTCCACCACCAACAGAGGCACATTGTGGACGGGAGAGAGGAAAAATCTTAAACACAAAACTTTCAACAAAAACAAACAGCAACAGTAAATCCACTAATCAAGAAGAATAAGGAGCACCAGAGGTTCTCCAGAGCCCTGTCATCCCGCGCGTCCTCACCTGGAGGTCCAGGCTGGAAATGTTACCATCACCTCGGAGAATGCGTTGAACCCCAGCTGACCTTCGACCTCACAAGCCGGGGTCAGGGAGGCGGAGGACGGGAGGTGTTGGCTTGTCCGAGATCCTCCCCACGCTGGTTTTAACCCGAGGAACTGTGACCTTTTTTTGACCCGCTTTTCTTTTTGTACTTGAACGTGATGGGAGACGGAGAGAGCCAGAGAGATTAGCTGCCCTGATCCAGGGACTCGGTGTGGGACTGCTCTATGCATTGCATCATCCGGATGGAAATAACACCCTGTAGAGGAGCCTACAGAAGATGGACCACTGTTCTACCATGTCCCCAGTTCAGCGCTGACACCTTAGACCAGTTCAGATTGAGGCAGAGCGATGTTAGGATGACTGAAATGGTGTTTTCCCCTTGTTGGAGTTTAATCAACTCTTGATAAATATAAAATTTAATGGAAAAGGAGAGAAACGGAAGAAGTCCCACCACCCTGCTAACCAGCAGTCGCCCACAGCACCTTTCAGAGGTACGAGTTTGTGCTCGGATGCTTTTGGAAAGTCCCGCTGGTGGAACATACTCAGTAGTTTATTTCTGCGTGTTTCGCTTCCTTTACATTCTCCTTAGAATCCATTATTAACAGGAGTATGCATGTATACATGTGCCAACAAGGAGAAGCCGTCACTCTTCATTCAGCCTCATCATACTGCTGCGCTGACAGGACACATCCGTTTACAACCAGACTGCAAAGGCTACTTGAAGGACAATTCCCGTTTATTAACTTGGTCTTTTTGTTTCCGTAATTTGTATCAGAGAAAGAAAGTTTAATTGCTGAGACCTCAGAACACAGATCAGTAAAAAGACGTCGGACTTGCTGAGAAACATGAGCAGTCAGGTGATCAGACCGGTTTAAACAAACCTCCAGGTTAGACCAACATAACTGGAAGAGAACAGTAAAATAATTACCCCAAACTGCCCATCTTGGTTTCACTTTGATCTACAGTACTTGTCTCAGTTGTGCGCACACAGTTGTCCTCTACAATGAGGGAATATTACCATTTCAGGTGCATTCACTTTCAGTTTCACATCCAATTAAAAGGGGTCTTCCAGCTATTTAAAACTGCACTTCCATACACAACTGAGACAGAATCGGTTTCAGACTTTGCTGCAGTGATTCCACCATGTTCCCAGCTCTCAGCAATGACTTCAGTAAGTACAATATTATCTTAACTGATAGAAATGATGGCTAAAACTATGAAATTAGACCCAAGTTGTAATAAACCAGAATTATCCTTTAAGCTCTGTGTGTTATTCTTATCTGTAACATTCATGCGCTGTTGTTATTCAGTTGGAATAACATTTAACATATCTGTGTATAAGATGCTTTAGGGAAGCCAGATCTCCATTGTATCAATTAATGATGATTAATGAATGAATATGTTGTTCACACAGTCCTGCAGAATCCGTCTCAGCCTGTAAGCAGCATGAAAGCCACATCAGTGAAGCTGCGAAGGAGTGCATGCACATGTGTTTCTGAGAATGTAATATTGAGTGAAAGTGTATCCATGTACTCTCTTTGTGTTGCAGGTAGCACACACTAACACACATCTGTCATGTCCGTCAGTGTGATCATTAAAAAGCCATTAGAAGTGTAGCACTCATTTGCTCAAATCTGAAACCCCTTTGAAAGCATTGAAAACACCCCTCCAGTCCCGGCACACAAGCTGCTGCCAGTGTGTCATGTGTCCACCCGATTCCCTTTATCTCCTGTCAACCTTTCCTCTGCACCCTGTAGATCCCAGACTCCCTTCACCGGTACAGTAACAGCATCAAACGCTCTCTGCTCATTCCCTCCTGAATTTAGAGAAAATCTTTCCTGAGCTGTCAGCAGGTGGAGGCTTCGTGTTTCCGCTCACGGGAAGGGGACTTCACGAGGGTTAAAACAACATTACGCTCTAGCGCTTCTTTGTAATTGGATTTGAATTTTCCCCTATTTTTTAAATCTATAGTTCTGTTCTGCAACCAGTCGCATAAAAGTGGCTATTTCTTACAACCTATGTGATTTATTCTGGTTTGGGAGTGTAATTTGTTCCCTCTGTGAACCAGACTTTCCTTATGATTTGATCCGCCTTATTCTTGTTTCTTGAAGATATTCCAAGAAACGCACCCATCCTGCGTGAGCCGACTGTGATTCTGTTGTGTGGTTTTTGTTAGAAGTACACCAAATCCAGGTGGAGAGGATCGCATTGGCCTTAACAGAAAATAAAAAAAATGTAAAAAATCATATCGTTTCCAGAGCTCGGCAGAGTGGATGAGTGTATTTATTACATGGACGATGGAGGCTGCGATGACTAAAGCGAGCGTAGCGTCCTATCCCGAAATGCAAGGATTTTTTTTCGTTTGATTTTCTAAGTCAAGGTTTCTTCCATCGATTGTAATGATCTGGATGCAGGTGTGAGAATGAAACATGCCTTTTTGAATAAAGAGGTTGAAATAAGGCTGTTTTCATTTCTTTCAGCTCATATGCACAATGCATGTTGTCATTAACATCTGCTTACTGTGTATTTAAAATGCAGCTTTCCCCACACCAGTTGGTTCTCAGTGCTAGTTAAGATATTTGTATAACTCAACACGGAGCAGCTTCACCTCCGACAGTGTGAAGTGTGAAAACAACACAGTGAAAACAATGAGCTTACAATACAGCATGTTGTACAGCTGATTTAATGTTTTATATTTCAAATGTTACAGCCACAACCAATCTCTAAAAATGCACACAATAAAAACAAATCCACATTTAAAAAGAATCATACAACTGCATTGACAAGAATGCATGTTTCTACATAAAGTGTTACAGCTCCTTTGCCGAAGCTAGAAGATATTCATACATTCAACACATCATTGAATGTATTAAAAATTCTACAATGAGCATTTCCACGCTACTTGCAAACACACACTTACAGTTCTGATGACACCACAGAGATACAAATGAGCAAATCGACAATCAGATCTTAATACGTATGAAGAGGCAGGTGTTTCACCTTTAAATGACTTCTGAATCCATCTATCGGGAGGTGGTGACACCAGGAGCTACTGGGGGGGGGGAGGTGGGTGAACGACCTGTAACAGGTCTGAACAGGTTCCTTTTGGATGGAAAAGTTTGCTTTTGGAAGGCACCAAGAACACAGGAAAAATAGGCATCAAACATTTGTCGCTGTTTGGATCCCACCAGAAGAGAATTAAATCTTCCAATTTTTGTCAAAAGTAAAAAAAAAAATTTTTTTTCCTTTTAGTTTACTTATTTTTTTTAAAAGGTGGCTGAACTCAGTGCAATCATCCGACTGATAACTGCTCAGTGTAAAATTAAGTGCAAATTCAAACCAAGGATTTCATTAGCAACGATCAATCGATCTGGTGTTGCCTGATTTCCATTTATCAGATTAAGTTGCATAGTTTGCAAATGTTTTGAGCACCTTCACACAGCAGAAGCACAGCTTCAGCCCTGCTCCTGTGTTTTTGACTGCAGAAATCTGTGGAAAATGTTAACTCTGTTTCACTATCTACTGCTGATGTTCTCTTGTCGTATGTTTAATGAAAAAGGACAAACTACACAGAATCACACTGGTGGTTCTCCAGTGTTTAGCCCATTGACTACAAATCCAAATTCTACATTACACTGACCATTTTCAATGTTCAAAAGGTTTTTATATGGGTGTCCATTCATTTCAGTACAGAATGAAAATCAACTTCAAGTCAACGTTAATTCAAAAAATGTCTCAATGGGATTTATAAACTCACTATTTGTCTGTTTGAGGTAGGTCAACAATCAAAGTGAACATAACTTCACTTTTTTTGGCAAAGATGAGTTAGCACGGTGTCATATTGAAACTGTGAGCCGGGACATTTCTGAAAAACACTGTTGGTGCATTCAGGAGGATTCCTCAAGACGTTCGGGTGTCACCCAAGGCTGAAAATGGCCAGATGTGCATTTTTGTTTTCAATTTTAATCCAAATTGGATGTCTGAGTGTCCTTGAATGCACCAAGTGAAGTTGAAAGTCATCCCAGTTCTGCACGAACACAATGGAACTGAAAAAAAAACAAAAAACAAGGGAATTAAATTGATTTTCTTTTTTTTTTTTTTACAGTGTACTGAAATGAATGAACAGTCGTCAGTAAAATGTAAAGTACAGATTATTTGTAGTCAGCAGGCTGAGACATGCAAAAGTACTGAAACTGTTCTTTAAGAAAAGCTAGAGATGGACAAGCTGCACACTGTGGATGACTTCCAGGCAATACAAAGTCTGCTCGTTTTACCCCCGATCCTATTCCTCAATATAATGAAAATGATACCGTTAATGTTCAAATGTCACTCTGATTCCTTTCTGTCAGAGGTTAATGACAGTCTTACATCTCACCAGGAACATTTAGTCCTCCTCGTCCTCATCATCCTCTCCAAATGACAGAAGGCTGTTATTTTTTACTTTCTTTCCAGACTTCACCTCCTTCTTCTCTTCCTTCTTCTCTTCCTTCTTCTCCTTCTCTTTCTCCTCTTCCTCCTCTCCGCCTCCCTCCTCCTCGTCATCCTCCTCCTTTTTCTTCTTCTCTCCTCCGCCACTCTTCTTCTTTTTGCTGGAGCTGGCGGTGATGCCCTGGAATTTGTCTGATGAAGAGCGCTTGGCCGGTTTCTTGAACAGGATTTTACCATCAGCAGGAGGTTCATCATCTGCGGACAAGACGGATTCATCAAAACACTTTTCAGAGGATCAGAATTTATTCTGGATTTATTGCCACGTCGGTTTACACATGCAAGGAATTTGCTGTGTTGTATCGTTGCTTAACACAAAACTTAGAGGAATAAGAAAGTAGAAGTAGGAGACGAGTCAAGTTGCCTTGACAAAACAACATCATTTAGACGACGTTGGTGAGCTGTGAGGTCTGGATGACGCTCGCTCTCCTTCAGTCTCACCTCCGGATCGCGTGGCGCCCTTCATCTTCTTCACGTCCTCTGCGGTCAGGTCTCCACCTTTCAGGACCACGACCTGGGGCAGCTCGTCCTCGCGATCACTCCCGCTGTCGTCGTCATCCAGGGTCGGCATCGCCTGGCGCTGAGGAGGAGGAGGAGGGGGGACGGGGGAAAGATAGGGGGGATAGGGGTAGGAAGATGAGGAGGGGGAAGATGAGGTGGGGGAGGAGGAGGAAGAGGAGGAGGGAGGAGGAGAAAGGAGAAAATGAGGAGGGGGGAGAGAAAGGGGGAGGAAGATGGGGAGGAAGATGGGGAAAGGGGGAGGAAGATGGGGAGGGGGAGGAGGAGGAGAGCAGAGGGGACGGGGGAAGATGGGGAGGGGGAGGAAGAGGAGGGGGATGAGAAAGGGGGAAGAAGATGAGGAGGGGGAGGAGAAAGGGGGAGGAAGATGGGGAGGGGGAGGAGAAAGGGGGAGGAAGATGAGGGGGAGGAAGAGAGGAGAAAATGAGGAGGGGGGAGAGAAAGGGGGAGGAAGAGAGGAGGAGAACGAGGAGAGCAGGGGGGAAGGGGGAAAGATAGGGGAGGAGGGGGGAGGACAAGGGGGAGAAAGATGAGGTGGGGGAGGGGAGGAAGATGAAGAAGATGAAAAGGGGGTATGAGAGGAAGATAAGAAGGGGGGAGCAGGAGGGGGGGAGAAAGGGGGGATGGGAGGAAGATGAGGAAAGGGGAGGAAGATGAGGAGGGGGGAGGAGAAAGAGAAAGGGGGAGGGGGGAGGAGCGGAAACACAGACAACGAGGTTTTTCTTTACAATCCGCAGACGAGCACAGTAACTCGGTTTGAACCCGGTTCATCCGCAGGTTCAGATCTTGCGCCTCGTCTCGGAGACGGTGAACGATGAATATATAATATATATAATATATATATATATGATATATGAAGATATAAAATGAGCGAGCAGACCGTCACTAGAAGCCGGAGCGAGGCGCCGCTAACGGCCTACAGACCGTCACCACGCACCTTTGTGTCGACCGTCGCTCCTTCTTTGTAACCGACGTCGCTCTTGAACTTCTTCAGGAAAGTCGGTTCCGCCGGTTTGACCCATGAGACGCCGCTGACCTTCTTCTTGTTCATGGCGGAGCGGCAGGCGGGTTCAGGCGGGTTCAGGTGGGGTGGATCTCGGGGCCTAACGGGATGTTTCGGTGAACACCGGATCTCACCAAAACATTACATACGTCACTAATATGTGCCGCCACGAGGCACGTGACTCGGGGAGCCGCTCTGATTGGCGGATGGGAGGAACGTGTGACCGGAAGAGGGGTTTCGCCTTCAAATTAAAATCGCGCGGTTGGTCGGAGGCGAAAATGAGGAGCCACCGGCGACGTTTCCGAAGGACAGCACACTAAATAAAAAAGATAGAGTAGTTTACCGTTTAAAATGTGTGCGTTAAAAGCTTGGGTTTCGTCGAAATGTGTAGCTGTTCGTCACGCAGGTTTTTGTTTTGAAAATGTGTAACCGCGGTCCACTTCCTGTACCTGAGCGTTGGCAGTGCTGTCAGCGGGCAGAGCTGGTAATGGACGCCCGGCTCCTGGAGCGGGTTCATCCTCTTTAAACATGGTTTCGGGGTCTTTTTACGCGTTATTTGCGGGGTTCTTGGGAGCCGCTGCCTCCTTGTCTGCCAAGCTGTCGCTGGGTGCGGACTACCTGAGAGACATGTGCGAGTCCGGCCTCAGCGGCTGGACTCCGACACACGGAGGAGCTACAGCCTGCGACTGGGTGAGACATGTTTCTGTCTGTCTCTCTCTGTCTCTCTGTATCTGTCTGTCTCTGTGTCTGTCTCTCTCTGTATCTGTCTCTCTCTCTGTGTCTCTGTCTCTCTCTCTGTCTGTCTCTGTGTCTGTCTCTCTGTCTCTGTCTCTCTCTCTCTGTCTGTCTCTCTCTGTCTCTGTCTCTCTCTGTCTGTATCTGTCTGTCTCTCTCTGTCTCTCTCTGTCTGTATCTGTCTCTCTCTCTCTGTCTGTCTCTGTGTCTGTCTCTGTATCTGTCTCTCTCTCTGTCTCTCTCTCTGTCTGTCTCTCTGTCTCTGTCTCTCTCTCTGTCTCTCTCTGTATCTGTCTCTGTGTCTCTCTGTCTCTCTGTCTCTCTCTCTGTCTCTCTCTGTATCTGTCTCTGTGTCTCTCTGTCTCTCTGTCTCTCTCTCTGTCTCTCTCTCTGTCTCTCTGTCTCTGCCTGTCTCTCTGTATCTGTCTGTCTCTCTGTCTGTCTCTCTGTATCTGTCTGTCTCTGTGTCTGTCTGTCTCTCTCTGTCTGTCTCTCTGTCTCTGTCTCTCTGTCTGTCTCTCTCTCTCTGTCTCTGTGTCTGTCTCTCTCTCTGTCTGTCTCTCTCTCTCTCTGTCTGTCTCTGTGTCTCTGTCTCAAAACTCAAATGTATGTAAATATGAAGCCAGGATCTATTTTCTGTACTAGTTCAGTTCTGTTGAAAAGCTTTTAAATGAATATAAAGTTGTCAAAAGTAAGAGGGACTTATTTATGGAGTAACTTTATATATAATCTGTGTATATTTATGTTTTTGGTTCACTCTGTGCTGATGTGTAATTTTGTTTTTTAAAGATTTTATTCAGAATATCAGCTTCATGTTTTGAGTAAGTCTTTAATATCTTGTGAACATGTTAGGAATAAATGTTCTTATTTAACAATAGTATCTCTTGGTTTCATTGTATTGTGTAGAATTACAAAAAGAAACTGTAGTTGAGGAACAAATAATAGAAAGACCTATAGAGATTTTGGTAAGTCATAGCAGGAAAAGCAGGAGGAATTCATAACATTGATGATGAAAGTTAAGAAATACATTTATTATTTGCACCTGTGCTTTAACCTCGATCCTTATCTGCTGTGCAAAAGGTCTATTTGTTCTTCATTCAGCTTCACGTCGCCCCTCTGTGTGTTTCCAGCTCCACGTCCCCCTGCGGCTGCTCTGCGGAGGCCTGCTGTTCACCTGTAATGCCGTCATGTGGACCTTCTTCTCCAAGGCTCTCCGTCACTGCTCGTCCTCAGCCAGGGCCACCGTCACCACCACCGCATCCAACTTCGTCTCCTCGGTAAGCTCTCGGCATCCCCCCCCAACCCCCACGGTGATGCTGTAATATTCACCTGTCATTGTTTCACTCTCGTCTCTTTTTGTTTGTGCGTCCAGGCCGTCATGGGGAGGGTGATTTTTGGAGAGACCCATGCAGCTCTGTGGTGGGTGGGCATCTCTCTCACTCTGTGTGGGCTGCTGGTGCTCCATGGATCCACAGCTGGGACACCCCCGCAGGACGAGGGCAAGAAGGACAAGTAACGTAGCCTCTGCTCTTCAGTCACAGTGCCAGCAGCCGCCTTCAGGGGCACATAATGGAATTTCTCAGGCACTTAAAATTTGCACATTGAAAGAACTCGGTGTCTTATGTTAAGGCAATTAAAACATGTTGCTCAGAGCTGATGGTACATTCAGCGCCATCACACATGCGTACATGTTCCTGAGTCATGACGAGTTTGACTAATAGTGTGGTTGGACAAGGAAACGTCATTGTTCGCCTTTTTTTTCTTTTTTCTGGGTTCTCAACAGAATTTTGATACTCTACCATTCAGCAGGGACATGGACATTGTATGAAACGTTTCTAAGTACGTATGCAAGTCCTCTTTGTACCTGTGTTTTTTTAATTACCGGCAGTCTGTCTGGTATACCCAGAGTTAATGTCACTTTTTGTACTTTTAAACCCTTTCACTAGACGTATTCTCAGGGAACATGTACAGGAGATGGACTTATAGTTATAGAGTTTAGTTTATTGGTTTGAAGATGCTGACATATATTCCAAACTCCACTGTGCAAATTGCTTAAAAACAATGTAATGGTGACTATAAGTTACATTTCTGCCAAAAAATAAAAAAGACCGTTCAAGTGAGCCACATGGATGTAATGTTTTCTCCATCATGATCAAAATCATTTCAAAGTAAGTAGACTGGTTCTTCTTTTACATTTTCACCCTGCAGCTATATTTGGCTGTTCTGAACAGCTCTCATTCAAAGCATCAGAAACAGGAATGCTGAAAGTGGCCATGGCGGACAGAATGTGACGATTTACATTTTATTTCTCTGATATACATATGATGAACCAGCTCACTAAATTCAACTGAATTTGTATGATGTATTCAAAGACCCTGGATGGACATGCAGGCAGGAGTGTTTTTGTATTGTGAGTTAAGGAATCTATCTGAGTATAGTCACACTTAATCTGACAAAGGTTCCTGCTAAGTTTTCCATTTTATTGTAAATACCTTTTGTATGTAAAACATAAATGGTCACTCATTCAATGCAGTTTCTGTGATTATTAACCGCAACAATACAGTTCATAATGTACAGAATGATATATTTCAATTTATTTTAGAATTAAAAAATGCAACCCACACAATGATAAGACAGTTTGTTAAAACAATGTAAACAAGATAAAACATGAGTGGTCCCATGATATCCAGCACCCATTTATCAGTTAAAAGCCCTTATCCAGCTGCTTACTCAGTTACACAAGAATCTCCTCCAGATAAAGTCAGTTTCTGTCTATTTTCCATGTGTGCAACAGTGATAAAGATGAAAATGGCAACTACAGACACCTGAATGTCAATGATGAGCAGTTTAACTGTTTATCATACAAGGTGGTTTTTCCCGCAACGTGTGTCACGCTGAACGGTTTGCTCGTCAAGACGAATAAGGCACGAGGTGAATTAAAATCTTCACAAAAAAGGCATCAGAGACGGCGAAGTGGTCGAAAGGAAACTGCTCATGCTTCAAGTGTCACATTTGTGCTACGATTAGTGGTGTCCTCCTGAGACGGCTCAATGAGGCGCTGGACAGTCCATCATCTTCTCCCCTCCAGTCAGAAACACTTTGGTTGTGCTGACAGGAGCTCCGAGTCCTTCCAGCTCTTTCACTTCACCAGTTAGTTGTATTACACAATCATTTAAAGAAAAATACTGCAGGTTTGGCAGCATGAGTTAAGCAGTAATAGATCATTTCCACATGGTATTACACTCCCATTTATTATGTGTGCAATCACAGAACATTTATAAAAAAAGGGCCAAGATGCTAAAGTTTGGTAAATGTATTCAGAAAATCTAAGTTTACTGCCCCGTACATGTGGCTGCTGACGCTGGGAGAGAAAGTGGACGTGTCCCATGGGATATTTTCACGTTAAGTCGTTGAGATAAAAAATATAAATAAAAATTCTAAATCCCAGGTGGTTTCTCACTGTTTAAAAAGCCCTGATAAAGTGTCCACAAATTGTAGAAAAGCGCTGCCGGACTGGGAACAAATGTCTTCCTGACCGCAGGCGGCGCTACTCGAGTGGTATCTCTATGACGTCCTCCTCGATGATCTCCCCCTGTGGGACGATGACGTGCTCTGGCGGGCCCTTCTTACAGCTCAGCCCTGCGAAGGGGCTGCACCAGGACAGGGAGAACGGGCCGCCGAACGCCATCTCCATGGCCTCCCAACACGGCACCTTCCCCCACTTCCCCGTCTCTCCCTTCAGACGCTCGATTCCCTGGAGAAGACACAACAATGAGGGTCTGAGGTGAACAGCTCTGAGCCCAAAGAACAAAAAGGACTGGATGTCTGTCATGCACTATCACTCACAACTATGACACAAAGTTGATGACTAAAACTGCAACCACGCACACTATGATCCAGCTCTTTGGGCCTGTGTCTCAGATACAAATCAGCATAAAGACGACAACAAAAAACAACACTCATTTGCTGTATTCATGGTGAAGGAGTTAGTGGTTGCTGTAATCATTCCTCCTGTCCCTATTGGCCATCAAGCAATCCCTTCTCAGTGTGACTAGTACACTGGAAGAAATTAGGACAAATCTACAATCCTTGTTCTGTACACTAAACTTGCCAAGTAGCACTTCAGTACAGCTGAGGCTGATGGGACTGTCATTAGTTTTGCAGGTATTTGACAAATTAAATTTTTGAGCTGATGATGGTGCTAGATGAAAAGTAAAGGGATCACCAGAGTTATTCTAATTCATCATGGGGGGGATTTGGACTGCCCAAGTGGTGGACTAGGGCGACTAACGTAGTTAGTAACATAGTAACCATCCAAACTTAAAAAATTGAACAATCAATCTGTAATTATCTGTTTGAATTTAAAATGCATGTGTAGGGCCAACAGGCTGTGCCTTTACTCCAGCAGGGTTGGTGTTACTCTGATCTATTGCATGTCAAGCAACTCGTTTGCTTCACTAACACAGTTATATATAACAACTAACAACTAACCTATAACAACTAAAGTCACCTGTTAGCTTGTCACTAACTCAGAGGGCTGAAGCCTTTTTGCAGAGTGTAAGGATTGTAGATTTTGTCTTCCTGCTTTTACAGTGTACAGACAGCCAGTACATACAGGAGTGGTTACAGCAACCACTAACTCTTTCAGTGTACATCAGGCATGAGTGTATTCAAATTGTTTTTTTTAAATATATCCTTTAAATGCTTTTTTTATTAGTTCTGATTTGGTTGTTTTCTAAGAGACATGCCCAGAATGTAATAAAACACATTACAAAATGACTCATGCACTTTAAAAATAAGGAATAAACCCCTGGGGAAGAAGCAAACATGTCAAATGGTCAAAACAGTGCATGCATCCTGTTAAACACAGAGCTCACTCATTCATTCATAACGTTTGGTTGAATCTGAAAAAAAAAAAAAAAAGGGGGATGAAGCGCTCTTTGGCCTTCAGATTGAAATCTGCATGCTTGTGATGTGTTAAAGCTTGATGGGACGGCTAGAGTGACCTCTGTTACAAGCTTACCTCTCCTCAAGATTATAAAGAGTTGTCTGCTTCAGAAAGCTTTCGGCAGAATGAGTTATCAACCAAAGCAAATGCATGAGTGTGGAGAGAACATCGCATGGGAAAGAGGCAGATTACAGACAGTAAAGTGGGAATAGAATGAAAGACAAGGACAGAGTGAAAATCTAACAATGCAGGGTGTGAGAGGGCTGTATGCAGGGAAAGTAGAAACTTTAACATTATTTGAACATAAAAAATTGAGAGGCAGAAACACATTTTTGGGGATAGTAGGTCCCCCCAGAGGGAAAAAAACATACATTTTAAAAAAGCAAGCAAACACAGTCTTTGCATTGCAACTGAGAAGTATTTATTCTCTGCGCATGTGCTGAAATATCTTCAGAATATTTAGAAAGAATTAAAATTTCTGTAAAAAACAAATCATCTCCACCATCACTCTCACCAGCGAGACTTGGCACCATCATACCAGCAGTGTTTCACATACATTACTAAACTAGCCTTCACTTGGACCATGCATTCAGATAACAAAGGATACATACAATATCGTGTAAACAAAGAATAGAAGAATAAAATGCACACTTCAGAACAGAGCAGTTCACACAGGAGAAAATCTTAAAGGATAAATACAAAGTGCGAATTAGCCTTTTTAGTACTTGTGTAAATGTGAATGATGGAAGTTAATACTTTGTTTAATGCTTCGAAGTTATCTGGAATAGTGCAGAAATACAGTCCAGCTCATATCCCGCCGCTGCGTAACAAGATGTATGCAGTTATACACGGAGCTTCCCTTTCACTCCCCCAGCAAAGACATTTTAAAGCCAAGCCGGGTTCCTTTTTTGAGGAATTTCATATCAAAGCTTTACCAAATTATCATGTAATTGCACACACACACACACAGACACAGACACACACACACACACAGACACACACACAGACACACACACAGACACAGGGAGCGTTGGTGTTAACTGTGGGTGGCCGAACCTTTCCTCAAAAAAGGGAGAATGAGCTTTATGTTACAATATGGTTGCTGACAGCCTGTTAATTCTACCGACAACGTTCGAACATCCATGTTTTTACTGCTGAGAGGCAGACTGGTACTGACTGGGAGCATTCCATTTCCCCATCGAGCACTGCAAGAATGATTCAGCAAAACTTCCCACGACCAAAGCAAGCTGGCATTTTGATTCGGCTTGTTTTGATAAAGAAAAAAAAAAAACCACATCTCTGCCCTCCAGCAAAGGCTTTGTTCATGTCAAGCATGTATCAGAGAGGAATCAGGGAGGATGTTCCAACATGTAGCTATTAAAGTCTTTTAAAACACATGACTAACACTTTTCTGGCCTTATGTGTAGTTTTCTCAGAGGGATACTTCAGTCTGTCATGAGGCTCAAATACAACACACTTTAAAGGATCATTTCATTACTTCTATGGTGAGACTACAAGTGTTTTACCCACCAATAACATAATCAAAGTGGGGGGGTCAGCTCTCAGTATTTACAATAAATACTGGGTATTTAAGTATTTAGGTATTTAACTGGGTATTATAAGTACAGATGCACCGTAAAATGATCCCAATGACTTCCACGCTGTGTGGTGTACAGGTTTTAAATAAGAGAAGAACAGATCATTGGTACTACACTGGGAATCTGTGGATTCCCTGAGCTGAGGTATACAACAGAAAAGTAAGATCAGTGCATCTCTAACTGTAAGAATGGGCAAAACAAGGCAGAACAAAACTTTTTTTGTATTTAAAATATTTTCACATTCATAATTTATCAAAAATCCATAATAATGATGGCAAACTGTTCCTTTGGGTGCTGTATTTGGCAGGGGTCAGCCTTAGAATGGATGTGTTTGCAGAATGGCCACAGAAGTCAATCTGATGGTCGAGGTCGTCACCCTGAACCTACTGTAACTAACCATCATCCAATCCATTCTAGCAGGGACCTGTTTAAAAAGGTCTGTCTTGTCCATATCTGGAACACACTACTGATTACTGTCTGACAAGAGCAAAATTTAAAGGGTCAATTCACACAAAAGACATTTTCCCACCTGCCTCTGGTGCTGCGTAGCCATGCAGACAGTTTTGGTTTTATTTGCACAGGATTTGAATGCTTCCACATGTCCTGGCTACTCTGGATAATCCACAGATCTCACTGTAAAACACTGTCTTGGAATAACCATCTACCAAAGAACAGTTCATGTGAAACCTGTTGATAGTCAGGTCTGTGAATCCAAGATATCAATTTCAATCAAATCAATTATGCAAAGTGATATTGCAGCTGAGTTTCTCTAATGTCATTTTACAATTCTTTGACCACATATGAAATTGGAGCAGAAACAATTAGTCAATTAAACGATTAGTCCATCGACAGAAAACAAATTGAAAACTATTTTGATGATTGTTTAACTAATTTCTTAATCAAAAATGACTAAATTTCACCGGTTCCACCTCCTTAAAAGTGAATATTTGTTGATTTTCTTCCACGATAGTAAATTTAATTTCTTTGCTTTTTGGTCTGTTGAACAAAACAAGCTGAACAAACTGTTTTACTATTCTTAAACATTTTATAGATGAACCAAGAAAATATTTGGCAGATTCATCGATAATGAAAATAATCGTTAGTGGCATGTTTCAGGGGTGGATATCTCAAAACCTCCACACCTCAAAATAAAACTATCAGCATGGCCAGGCACCACCGGGGATACGTGAGAAAATGTTGTGTTTTTTGGGAATTTAGCTGAACTAACCCTTTAAAGAAAAGCAAGAGTAAACACAGAGCAAAAAAAGAGAAGGCTTCTGATACAGCAACAGAAACAGCTCAGAAAAAAACACAGTGATCACAGTGTTTGCAAACAGGATTCACAAACTGAAAGTGTTTTTTCTTTTTCTCTGCAACTCGACTCACTCAAGGCAACACAAAAATAAACGTATAGCGCACTTTGTTGGCACATAAAAAGCAGATGGGAAGCTGTCCATGGCTACGAGGGGGATACAGTGTAACTCATGATCAGCACTGGGAGCAACAGGGGGGCTGGCAGGGCTTCCCACTTTGGTTTTGACCCGGTCGCCTCGTTCCCTGCGCTGAGCTCTCACACCACATACTGGTAGGTCTCAGCCTTCCCATGGTCAGGGGTGGAGAAGGGACTAAACCACAATATGGAGAAAGGGTGTCCAAATACCGCCCTCATGTTCATCCACTTAGTTTTTTTAGCCCATCTTCTCTCTTCCTTTTTCAACTGCTCTATGCCCTGAAAACGAGAGACAACCAAACTTCAGTTGGTGGGCTTTTACGACCCGTTCAGTAATCACAAACCAAATTCCAAATATTGAATTTTTTCAACCCACTAAATATATAGAATAAAAAAAAAAAAAAAGGACAAAAACGTGAATCGTTTCTGAAAATGATCTGGGCCACAAACCCAGTGTTTCAGTGATTTCTCTACAAGCTGTGTGTGTTGTACAGGCCCTACATGTCAAAGCCCTCTCTCCTTGATGAGAGGATCAAAACTCTCCCGTATATCTGACCTAGAGTTGCAGACAAAAAGAAGTTCGGGGCAGGAAAAGGAGTTTGGTTTGGTGAGCTCCAATACACGGACACACCAATAGGCTGAATGATTTTAGGAAGGCACCAAACCACACAGAGGGGATACTGATTCCTTCACCCACTGATACATGGACATATTTACCTTGTTATGAAAACACATTTGCATCTTTCAAGTACATCACTTATTGGCCTCGCACACTCACCACTACCTCTCTGTGGCTGCAGCAGAAAGTGAAAACTCAGAGGGATTTCAGGAGCAGATTGTCTGAGCTTTGCCAAGATAAAGTGAGACACCTTTACAGCCTACAGGTTCAATGTTTGGCCTGCAGAGCTGACTTTGAAGACAAGTAGTTTTGACAACAGTTTGACTCTGAATTTTATTTTTCTCGGCTGAGACCTGTTTTTCTGTATTTTCAAACATAACTGCTGTAAACAAACCAGCATAAACAGCATAAGAAAACCTTATAAACCAAGATTTCGTTATTGTCGTCTCGTTTCAGTATTGTGACAGCAGGTCCACATTTTGGATCACAGATTGTGCTTTTGAGGGAACTGCCAAAATGAGAGGAACAGCTGAGGACCGAATTAAGATGTGGGCGAAGACTGGAAGAGCCTGAGAGAGAGGCTGAACTGGACGTTTACTATACTCAGAGTCTCTGCCACATGTGACGGGTCCAACTCCAAGACGCACTGTATGAACAGGGTATGAGTTACTGCTGCTGCGCCTGTCGAGCTTTGAATCCTAGTGCAGCTTTATTACATTTACACAGACGTCACTGGCCGATTTGCCACTAACAGTTCTTAGAAATATTTGGTGCAATGGTTCCTCTACAGAATAGACAAAGGCAGGCTTCTTATTT
Organism: Lateolabrax maculatus; assembly: GCA_031216445.1. Lineage (NCBI taxonomy): Eukaryota > Metazoa > Chordata > Actinopteri > Acropomatiformes > Lateolabracidae > Lateolabrax > Lateolabrax maculatus. The sequence continues at coordinate 3,921,545 of CM062199.1, forward strand.
TTAGCCAGCTTCCATTGATTTAGCTGAAATGTGATTTCACAACTGCTGTGCATCTACCATCCACACATTTAACACTTTGTTGCTCTGCAGCAGTACTGGTCTCACCATCAGCACTGTGAATGCTGCACAGTCAGGCACCACGAATCCTTCAAAGCTCTCAGTACCAAAGTTTCTTTCTTTTTGGCAGTTACTCACTTATCAACAGTGTTTTCAGTCAAACAATTGCAGGGAAATTTGCTGCACTTTATTCTGAATCAGGCTGCAGAGTGAGAGACATCACTTTGCCGTTAACAGTTTGAATCAGAAGTAGAAGGTCAAAGGTGCTAATGTTAAGAAGCAAAGGGTGGCAGCAGCAGGGAGGGGAGTGAGATTAGGAGGAAAGGGGGAGGACTGCTGGTCACTAAAGGGATCACTTACGGTCTCGTCGGTACAGATGGAGTGGACTTGGGTGCCGAACATCACAGAGGTGAAGATGAGGAAGAGGAGGCCCTCAAAGCACAGGAGTATGAGGAGGATGACTGTTGCTGGAGGAGAGAAGGAACTGCACTCTGGGGGATGGAGGGACATGGAGGAAGAGAAGTGAAGGGGCAAAAAAAGAAGAGGGCTATGTGAGGAACTGCTACACACTACAATCAAAGAAACTAAACTAATAGCGCTCTACTGGTAACTCGTCTGCAGCACTACAGGGAGGATGAAGTGTTGAAGCTGAGGGCGCTTCAGTAAAAGGGGGTGAAGTGAGTGTTTGGATCAGCAGGTTTAGGTTGGATTGTTAAGCAGGTAGGCAAACGTGTGTCTATAGTTTTAGCACATCATATACAAAGGGAAACTGCAAAGAACACCAATGGGACAAAAGCAGCCAGATGTCGGCTGCAGAAAAGCCTTGAATTCTTCAGTCGCTGTCTCAGCTCTAAAGACAAGACCGGTGCACTCGACTCAGGGGCCAGAAACAAGGGGGGGGGGGGGTTTGGCTTACTTGTGGGTGGAAACTCTGAAACTGTAAACCAATGTATCATTTCCATTGCCTTTTGCACGTGGTGCTCAAAGTAAGGGCTAACAGGAAACAGGTCAAACAGGAAACAAAAATATAAATAGAATGAAAGTCTGTGGTGGCAGCTTTATGAGTGGTAGCTTTTGTTTCCATCTTCAACTACAAATTCTCATATGGAATTAAAGTATTATCTGAGAGTCTCCATGTCACGACCCACTGTAGTTGGTTTTAACCTGACATTCAATGGTAGTCCAATAAGCTGCTCTGATGCTTCCCCCAAACACACCCACACCTCAGCCTCAGCTTTAACAGAAGAAAATCTAAATATGAAACACTGGAGTCAAATACCTTGCATGTGTACACATACTTGGCTAATAAAGCTGATTCTGATTGCCATAATAAACATATAATGAAAATGTGTGTTGCATGCAGACAGAGTGCGTGCCTCAGTCTGCGGATGTGCTGACCACACGCAACTCGTTCAGGAGTAGTTCCTTTAAAATGTACAGCAGAAAAAGAAAGCAATGTACATGTTGGCACAAAATTTCATTCAAACCTGTGAAAATTATGTTTTTGATAGCTGTGGAGAGGACCTAAGGGGAAATACTATAATATTCACACAATGCTGTAAGGTAAAAAAAATACTGTATCAACCCTAATCTTCCCTTTTATTTTAATACATAGGCACAATACATTAAAAAGGAAAACACTGATATTGTTTAATCTGTTTTTATCATCAACAAATCCAGAAGAGGGTAAATCCAACAATGTATTGTAATGTATGTGTACTGGTGAGTATTGCCTGTGTTGTTCATGCATCACAGAGCTTATGTTGCCCTAGTGCCTCCAAAGATTATAAACTCCCGGTGCAGACTTCCCACCTGATGACACCGGTTAAACCATCACTGGACCCCCTTCAGTTTGCCTTCCAGCCAAAGGTGGGAGTGGAAGACTTCACCATGCCTATGCTCACCTGGAGGGGCCGGGTAGCTCTGTGAGCGGCATGTTCTTTGATTTCTGCAGGTGCGTTCAACACCATACGGCCTGCCCTGCTGGGGAGCAAGCTGACGGTGATGCAGGTGGACGCTCCGCTGGTGTCCTGGATGTGGACCACCTGACCAGTGCTGTCGAGCGGTGTGGGCTGAACCACCTGCAGCTTAACACTAGCAAGATGAAGGAGTGTGCGGTGGACTTTTGCCAGCCCCCATTTCAGCTCTGTTCTGTTCTGTGTTTGTTTAATTCTTTCCCTTACTACCTTACTTTCTATCAGTGGATTTCAATCATACAACTCGCTGCACTACGGAAAACCAAGGGTTTCGATCATGGACATAATCATTGAACATTTTGAATGAACCATATACATTTACCTATACTTCATTTTATATTGTATACACATGGCTTTATGCTACTTCTCGTACATATATGTGATCCTTACCATTGACCGATTACGTTTCTGGCATTTGTACATTTGGTTTTTGCACCTTAATCATAATCTTTTACTCTTATATTTTACTTTGTACTGCAACTGCTGCACAACAAATTTCCCCTGAATAAATAAAATACTATCTTATATTGTCTGATCTTGTGACCATGCCATACAACTCAATTGTCCAAAAATAAGCAAATAAACACAAACCATGTTTATATATATATATATAAAATAAGGCACAATATATTATATTATTTTACTAATATAAAATGTGCATCCCAATAAAAACATTGATACAGAGGGCTACAGAGGTTTAAAGAAAAACACTCACTTGTCCAATCATCTTCAAAGCAGTTGAGGAAATGGAAGACCACCATGACCAGGGAGTGGAGAGAGATGAGTGCAATGTACATCTAGGTAAAAGAAAACAAAAGGACACAATGAAGGACCATTCACCACATGCACCGAGTGGTATTCAGCATTACAACAGTAACTTACTACTACTGATTTCCCATCTGACACCTCACAGAACTACACGGTGTTACTATGTTAAATACCATAATGCAGGTAAAAAAAATTGTTTTTTGGCAACCTTCTTCAGCTTATAATCTAATTAAAGTTTTTGGTCAACCCTCCTTATAAGACACTTGTTCTTGCAGTGAACTTACTGTGAAAAGCACAAAGTACTTTTGGTTGTTCTCCCCAACACAGTTATTGACCCAGGGGCAGTGGTGGTCCATCTTCCGTATGCAGCGTTTGCAGACGCTGTGCGACAGACAGAAAGTTAAGTGTGAAGCAAAAAGGAAAAGATTAAAATAAAACGAATACTGTATCAACCCCTCCGAGGCAACAATAACGGTGCACAAAGACAACATTAGTAGAAAGTGAAGGGCACTGTACTCTGAGAAGTATACAGTGCAGAAGTACAAAATATCTAAAGTCAGACTTTTTGATAACAATCTGACTTCTTCACTGCACCAAAACACTGCAGCTGGAAGCGTGGGATCGGGGTTTGTGGATGCCAATGCTGCAGTGAAAATGTCATGTCCTTTTCGCCCTACCTGCAGTGGTGTGCTCGGTCAGGCTTGATGCTGCAGCACTTGGGACATTTGTAGACCACCTGGCCTGGTTTCAGCTGAAGGCTTTCTATGTATTCCTTAGTAGCATTTCCTTTTGGCACCGCCCCCTAGCAAGAAACAGCGTAACGTGCAGCTCATTAATCATGATGAAATAAGTAGGCAGAGACTAAACGTACTTATAGAATTGTAATGAGCGTTCAGCGCCATTAATCAGGACTATATAAAACTAAAGACCCAAAACTTGTCTGCATGACATTGAGAGTTAAAGCATGCCAGCCTGTCACCTCATTTTTGTGTAATTTGTGTATAAATAACACCAAACAAGTCCCACTTACAGGGTCAGTGCACATGGCCCTCAGGTGCGAGGCAAGGGCAAGGAAGGCCAGAGTGTTGAATAGGGTCCCGTTCACAATACTGTACGTCAGATTCTTGGAGGGCAGCAGCATCACAAACAGCACCACGAACTCTGCGTAAAACACCAGCAGCCAGGTGATGACGGCGCACACGATGCCGCAGGCGTCCCTGATGAACCACATGGCGGAGGCAGAGGAGGAAGTGATGACGTCTTTGGAGATCGGGATGCGCTGCTCGGCCTGTAAGCAGTTGGCTCCTGACCCGGCCCCGCCCTGCCCACGCCCGTGCTCCACGTCCCTGCACCTGTGCACCGGGCTCTTCATCCTTCATCTAAGCTGGGTGTCGTCTGCTGCTGCGGCTGCTGTCACCGGACCCGCTGTGCCTTCAGGCCTCAGTCCCAGTCACCGCATGCTGGAGGAGAAGAATTTTATCAACAGTTGGGACTTGATATTCACTCTGCCAGCCAGAGAACCCCGGGTTTCCCACAGTGTTTGACAATAGAGACAGGAAACCTCACCTGGAACCAAGACTACCTCAATCACCATTATATAAATCAATACACTTGCATGAAACAAGACATTAAGCTTCGAGTAGAGAGAGCAGAGAAGCCATTTCTAAACAGCAGATACATTTCATGGGTTGGGGTTCAGCTACCGTTTAGCAGGGCTGAAACATTTATTATTATATTATTTTCAAGAAAATAATATAATGATTATTTTTGCAATGAACTGATTAGTCTGAACCATGGTGAAAAATACAAGTTCCCACAGGACAAGGTGACATCTTCAATCTGCTTGTTTTCACTGACCAAAAGTAAAATAAAATAAAAAAAGAAGCACAGCGCTGTGTGCCAATACAACAAGCACAACTTGTTGAAATGAAGTATATGACGAGGACAGATGAATCCAATAAACAGGAAACACTTATGAAACTGAACTTTCCTGTTCTACAGTAAAACAAGTCTGTGGCAAGAGAAACTTCCTGTAATTGATCATACTGACATAAACCACATCTCTCAAAACACGGGGGGCTTCAGTAAAACATTATTCACAAAGTTAAAATTACAACAACAAACAAGTGAACACACTTCAGAGCAAGTGTAAAGCAACTGTCAACCAAGACACCTCACCACAACAAGACAGAGGGGAGAACTGGACTGTTGTGTGTGTTGGACTGAAGCAGCACCGGGCAGCACCGGGCACCGGGCAGCACCGGGCACCGGGCAGCACCGGGCAGCACCGGGCAGCACCGGGCAGCACCGGGCAGCACCGGGCAGCACCGGGCAGCACCGGGCACCGGGCAGGGAGCAGCACCGGGCACGGAGCAGCACCGGGCAGCACCGGGCAGGGAGCAGCACCGGGCAGCACCGGGCAGCACCGGGCAGGGAGCAGCACCGGGCAGGGAGCAGCACCGGGCAGCACCGGGCACAGGGCAGCACCGGGCAGCACCGGGCAGCACCGGGCAGCACCGGGCCTGTGCAGTCTGCCTCAGTGCCTCACGGCCCGGTGCTGCACGAGGACCCCGGTGGACGGAGAGGTCACCGGAAGCTGCCGAACCGTCACCTGGTGTCTGCGCGTCATCACCACCTGGCGCATAGCAACCACAGGAGCGGACACTTGTTTTTAAACACCTACAGGACCAGACCCTGGTCCGGCCGGCTCTGATACACGGTGCGGGTCAGACACACTGTTGGTTATGTCGCATTACGGCGGGCGTTGATGTCTTTTCTCAGATTAATAAAATAAAAGCGCGGTTTGTTTCCAGCTCACCTTGTTCCACTGAGTCTCTGCTAAACAGGCTAACAGCGTCACCTCCAGCCAGGTGTGGTAATAGATATCAGTCTGTAAATCCCTGAGTCTGCCTCTCTGCGGGGTCAGGACGGTGTGCAGGCCTCTGTGGCCCTGAAACCTCACGGACTCTCTCACACATTAACGTTTTTCTTTTGGTTTTATTTTAAATCTAACGTCAGTCCGTCGTAGCTCGCGTTAGCTCGCCCAGCTAACGGCTGACACACAGCAGTTACTCACCTGTTTCCATCCTCTCCTTCTGTCCTTCCCTTCACCTGTACAGCGGCAGCGGCCCGGGAGCGTGTGTGTGTGTGCCTTGCTCGTCGGATTAATGATCATCGATCACCCTGATCAGCCTGATCGCCGCTGAATCTCACCTGAAACTCGAGCATCCTTCGGACGCTCTCGGCGACGCTGCTGGTCCCGCCCCCTTCGCCAACAACATGACGTCATCACGCACGGAAGCGAGCCAATGGGATCGTCGGAACGGTTTCAAGCCTTTTTACGTCAGAGGACACGTCCAGACACACCTATTCTCTGCTCTACCTATTCATCTATCTATCAATCAGTCAATCAATCAGTCAATCAATCAGTCAATCAATCAGTCAATCAATCAGTCAATCAATCAGTCAATCAATCATCTATCTAACATTTATAACAAAGTTGATGAGGATTCCTGTGAGGTGGCATACATTGCTTCAGTAATTTCATATGTGATATAAAAAAAAGCCTTTATAAACAAATAAAACATAATAAAAAAGCATAATTCTATAATTATAACTTTGGAAAATGCATATTAAACATAAAAACATAAGATGGAAGATGTACTGATTAATGCACATCAAACAGTCAAAGGTCAGTTTCATGTTTTGTTTTGTTTTTTATAAGGAATTCCAGTTCTGCTGCAGGTATGCAATTTCAGAATTTAAAATAATGTGCATAATAAAAGACCCATTTTCTATTCAGTAATACAAAATGCATGAAGAAGCATGACATCCATCACATCTGGATACATTTCAGACAGCCAGGCTTTAGAGAAGAGAAATCTGTGGAGTTGGGAACAACTAAAAGATAGGTTCACATTTTTTCTGTCCTAAAACCATTCTCACATGCCAATTGTACATGGAAACAGTTTTTGGTTGCTGTAATTGTTCCTTCTCCCCATATTGGCTGTGAATTGGCTGTGAAGTGGTCCCTTACTAAGTGAAGTGCTTCCCTAGTAAGAGATTGGGGAAAAAAATCTGCCGTCCTCCTGTTCAGAAAAGTTTAACTAAATCTAACGTATGAGGCATCATTAGTCTGAGTTAGACAGATAAAGTGAGTATCCTCCAGGGTCTAGGTCACTTTTTCAAGTTGACAGTTAGTGCAAATGAATAATATAATAATAAGTTGAAAAGAAAGAGGGCTCATTCCTCTAAGGCAATGCAACGTAGCTTTCTTTGTTTAGCACATTTCACACAGAGGCAATTCAAAGTGCTATAATTAGAAAGCACTTAAAAACAATACGCAATTAAAACCAAAATAGAATTGATTAAGATTTAAGAAATGAGAGGAAATGAAATAAAGAGACCTCTTCAACTTCATAGTCATCACTAGAGGGCAGTGCCACACAAACAAATCTGTCTGTATGACTCTGTACAGGATGACTCATTGCTATATTTGGGCAAATATATTGTAGCTGTGGTTTAAGATTGACAACATATCCATTGAATTAAACTGTCACATGAAGTGTTTTTTTGATTGATTGATCATTCTATTTACTCCAAAGCAGCGAAAAACACTCAACAACATATGAGAGCTGTAGATCATCTTCATCCACCTTCACACCAAACGCCCAGCAGGACTTCACTTCAGTATATGTTCTGTCAACATAAAGTTCTAACGTAACTGTGAAATTTTTAAGCAGTCTATAAGAGAGTGGATGCTTGTGTAGGAGTCTTCATATGAATTCTTATGTGTAGCCCGTGGAAAATGGGAAATCTCCTCCTCAGCCAAAAGAAACACCCTGCAGGCTTGAAAAACATTTTACAATATATCATATTTAGAAAATGAAGTCACAGCGCAGTTAAATAAACCTATAAAGTCTGTTTTATCCTTTGTCCTCACAGCAGTGTTGTCCATGTATGGCATTTACTATATATATATAAAATGAATTGTTAAGCCAAGCTGGTGTGCACGCATAACAAGATTACTGACTGTTCATCATCGCCTTGCAGCTGCAGGTGCATGTTTAGTTCTCAGTTCTGTTCGCTAATGATGTGCAGGAACACGTATTTCCCTCATCAGAACAAGTGGGAACAGAAAGACCAAACTGACTGTGAGTTTCCACCAGAAATAGCATTTCCCTACAATCCTATGAGACAATGTCTGCCTCAGGAGAGACATTTCATATCATCTCTCAACAACTTCCTCTATTATGTAACTTTACCAGTGAAAGAAGGACCTTCTGACTTATTCATGTGCTTAAAAAATTGAAAACACAAGATGAATTAACAATGTGTTTAACCAGGAAAAAAAACATTTAAATATCTAATTTTAACGATCTAACAGAAGCTGTAGATTCACATAAAGTTCACATGAAAACAACTGTTTGAATCACCCGAGAATCTTCTGCCTGCAGGAAATGTGAAAGCCCAGTAGGCTACCTCAAATAAAATTGTACTGGTCAGTCACGGAAAGCATCCTTTCATTTTCCATCACGGTCTGGCTCTTTTCTTCCTATTTCCTCTGGTCCAAATAGTATTCCAATGGGAAATGTATCTGGCCCATTAAGAGCAGGGACTTAGTTTGAAGCAGTGCTCTTACTCTAATCAGTTTCTTATGATGAAGCATTACAGTACGAAGGCCTCACAGAGTCTCTCAAGTGCAATTCCTAAATATTCTCCTAAGATTCCTTTAATTTGCTGCAAAGTACCTCTGATTTCTTACTTGATAGCTCCTCAAAAACCACCTGCCTAGCAACCATGCACAGCAATCATAGAAAAATATTCTTATTTGTTTCAGTGGAGAGTTATAGTCCCACTGTGGCCTGAAAGATGTTTGAGAGGCTTTTCCACTCTGCGAAAATGGCAGATAACGACCACTGGCTCAGAAATGGACAATATCACAGTGCTACTTCACATATTTTCTATCTTAGTTGTTTCATTGAGTGTTGGTGGAATTGCAGATACACCACCCACATATTCATAATCATGGCATTCATTATATTACCAGTTCGTCTGTTTGTAATCTGTAAATTAGGCCCTCTTCCCAGGACACATTTCGTGGGAAAAGCACAGGCATGGCTTAGGCCAGTCCAGTAAAATACAGTGTATATGTGCGAAGTATCCTCAATGCATTTGTAATCTCTTATCATGAAACCTTCTCTTACAGCTACACAAATACACAAGTGAATACATGGATTGATGTAAAGTCTTAATTCTGAGTTAAAGGTCTAATAAGTATTAGCTCACTCATGATTTTTTGAGTGGTAACTTCTCAGCAAATTTGTGTAAATTATTGTAAACTATTAGTTCAAAGCCCAATTCAGAACCATACCGAACTGGGTGTGTATACTACTAATATACAGTACATAACTGGGCACTATCATTGTACAGCATATTCAACACATTCTGTCCAAGGTTTAGTTCAGTCTATCCGTTCATTAATTATACTATCTGCTTTATTTCCTGAATTCCTCTTGCACTAAATAAGGTGTCTTCATGTCTTGTGTGTATACTATGTTGTTAAAGGAGAACAATGCGACTGTGATTCTGGATCCATTATAATGGTTAAGGTATGCCTGTCAACTTTGTTCTGTAAATAAAAATCAAAAGAGAAAATCTAAGCATATTTTTATTATATACCCGTCAATAAGTTAAACCTTTAAAACACCTACACACAGCTCTCTCTGCAGAGCCAAACTGTCACTCAATGTAGAATTATGACAGAGGGCAATTTTCCTTCATCTTTCTGTCTGTGGTTTCCCACAGCGTCCACTCAGGCAAGCCGGGGGAAGGTGGGCTGTATTCATGTACATGTGGGCTTTTTTTTTCATATAAGCTATATCTGCTGAACCTCACAGAGGATAATGTTCTGTTGTGAATTCTGCCTGTGCAGGGATCCCAGGGGAGCGTGGCATGGGAGAATGGTTACAGAGTCTAATAAATGAAGACGCCCTGGTGGTGACTCACCGAAGGTCATACCAACCCCTTTCTGATCCTGTGTGCCTCACTACCTGCCTTCCATCTCCTCCTCACGCATGCTTCCATTATGACTGTCACTGTCCTCTGCTGCTATTCTCCACCTGTCTGCCTCCACCTTTTTGCCGTGTTTGTCCCTCGCTCCCTGCCTCTCAGCCTTTTACCATCCGACCTCCCGAACAAATGTAGACTCTGCTCACGTTTTTCACTCACGCTGAAATCACTGCGATGCTTTTGTCTCAGCACATCTTCCCCAGGGGCTATTTTCAGAGGGCCAGAGAGCCTTTATCAAACAGACCTGGATCTATGATTATCATGGATCCAAATCACAGCATGATGATATGAAAGAGGCCTCAATTTACCTCTTCTTAATCCTGCACCTTAATGGTCTGGTATTCTGACTTATAAGTAATACTGCAGCAGATTTAGTTCTTTCCAAGTACTACATTTCTTATCTTCCTTGGTTTCTACTGGCACTTGACCATTCGCTAAGTTACTGTAAGAGACAAAACTACTTGGTTTTAAATCCTGATGCTGAATTACGTCCAAATATGTGCATGTGACTAACTGCACCCATGGCATCAAAATCTCACTCCAGCAAGTGGATGTAAAGAGAGCGACTGTACTTTCTGAGGCTCAGCGGCTTCCACACCAACTGTTCCTGTTGTCAGTGATACACTTTTTCAATTGGTCTCAGGTATCCATCAGCTTTTTGCTTTGTACAATATCTTAACAGATGTTTTTCAGCATCTTTCTCAGCTGAAACATAAATAAGCAGTTGGCAACACTGTTAATTAGCCAGACATACTAACAATTAGAGCTTAATTACAGTAGAAAAAATGACAGTTGCTGGGCAATCGCTATTCAGTTTAGCAAACGGTCAACCTGCAGATTAAACAGAGCGTTAGGAGATGTACTATTTATGTCCCTAAAATCTTCTTCTGGGAAAAAGTTTATTGTCCAACATACCTGAGCGAGAATGAAAACATTGGCTGTGTATACACTGTATGCATACCACCTTTTAATTTATGGCCACTATCCAAATGCAGGACCAGTGAAATTGTTGGATGGATTGTTACTTTCCACATTTAGACCAGTAAGCTAAGGAACATCACCAGGTGTTATTTCATTGAAATATTGAATTATAAAAAAATTAGATATTTGTTTAGCCAGAGAGAGAAAAGAGGCAGAGAGTGGGTTAGTGAACTCCATAAATGGACATAATGACAAAAAAGAAAAACAAAGAAATGGATGAAAAAACATGCGTCACAGCCTTGGTGAGGCAGCCTTTCAAGGCTACAACAACAGTGTTTCCTGTCTCTCCCTTGTAAACCAAATCCACTGCATGAAATCCTCTTGAAGGTTCACTTCAGCTCTTATATCAGTACCTTTTGTTGAGATGCTGTGCAAAAAACAGATGACCAAAAAAAAAAAAAAGACTAATCATCTTCTAAAAGGCCTCGAAACAACAAGGTTGTTTAAGCAGCTGGCAGCGGAGTGAGGAACAAGTAAGGCTTTTACCTGATTCTCCATTTAATTCCTGCTTTTACATTTACAGTGTCTTACCAAGGATTCAGCAGGGACGCTCAGATTAAATGTTCATCTATGTTTTGTCTATGAATACAATATATAGGAGTGCATTACTGTAAGTGCATGCTCATGTAGGTGAAAGGACCAGGAAGCCTATGTTCAGAGTTTTTAGAGCTGATTGTAGCTACATAATAAAGTGTTTGGATTAGTATGTCTGGCCGTGGAAAACCTGGAAAAGTAAAACAAATCAATCAAGGTCACCTATCTATTGCTAGGAAAATAACAACCATGATCCGGGGCTACTTAGTAATGAAAAGACAGCAAGCAGAGGTGGATAGGGCTGACTCTCAGGCTAGATGTAACTAAAGCGCCGTCCATTACCATTCCTGCTCCCACTTTCTGCAGTTCTGGCTGATTCATATGGCTTTGATCATCTTTCAGTGGGAGCTCACTGTTGAGTGCCTGTTCTTCCATCGTCACGGCTCACTTCAACAACTTTTCTAATAGGAATCGTGATACATTTTAAGGAAATAGGGACAAAATAGACACAGGCTTTTATGCTCCAGTCCATTTCTAAGAACTGTACAAGGTTTACAGTTATATTTCTGGCAGAAAAACATCCATCAATGACCCACATGCAGCGTCACTGGACCCCAGCTGGGTGTGTTGTGCCATATACGCACAAACATTCAACGTTTTCCGGCTAATGACATTTTGTGATCTAATCAAACCTGTTGCTGAGCCCAAAAGAAAGTCAGCTAAGTGCTACTGCTGTGCCTTAAAGCCGAGGGTCTTTGTCTCCCTCATAAGACAGCATGGGATGATAGATCATATTATCCTGAGGGACATCCAATAGCATAACACCATGTCAGTTCCTGTAAAGACAGCTGTTTGATCTTCAGCACATTAAAAAAAGATGAGACAAGAGAAGAGAGGAGAACGTAATGAAGGGGAAGAAATGCAGAAATGTTTTATAAGAGGGGAAGTAGGCAGTGCAGATAAGACGTGTGTGGGTTTTGGCTTTGGGACGGGGGATGGGCAGAGCGAGGAAATGTTCGAGTGGGAGGTTCGAGCTCTGCTGATGAAGACCTGTTGGGTTGATGACATGTATTTCATGTCATATTTAAGCCTTTGTTACATCATGCCTGATCAGTAGTAGCTGGGACCAAGTAGGCCTACTTTATAAAGAAGGGAAACATACACTATATGGTCAGAAAATACGTGGACACTCAGTTGGCTTAGGACACGTTTGTGCACACTTTCATACTACTTTTGGTGTTGGGTGTTTTGTGATTTGTGATTAGTTCCAGTGAGGGGAAAACTTAATGCTGCACCATAAAATTATATTTTAGACAATTTATCAGTTTGGGGAAGATCCTCTCCTCGCACCATTATTGAGAAGGCCGTGAACTGCTATAAACATTACAGACACGGTCCAATAACATGTTGTATGAACCAGTTCACCTCTTCTTATTCCTGCCTTAATTACCTCTTAAGGGAAATCTCAATGCTGCAGCATATACTGATATTTTAGTATAACAGTGTGCTCAAACTTTGTGGCAGGAATTTTTGCCTTTAGTAGACAGTTGACAGGAAGAAGTTCTTGTAGTTTATTTAGTTGTGTTACCAACAGTAGCACAGAATTTTAAGACAGTACATGTACAACTTCTAAGAGAATTTGTAGGTTTTCTTGTCCCATTTCAAGTAAAGCTACCAAGAAAACAAAATCCATATGTTGTTCCCTGATATTGAACAGTTTAGTGTTGATTTTTGAACAACAGAGAAAAGTTAATGAAGAGATTTACATGTAGATGAAACTTTAATGATCCCTGAGGCAAAATTTACCAATCCAGCAGTAGAGGATATAGTCTACATAGAATGCAAATGTGAGCAGAGCATTCAGACCATGGTATAGCACACAGGTTAAAGGTGGATGTGCAGTAATGCATAATAAGCTGATCAGTAATAATGGTAAATAGATGAAGTAGCATACTGGCATGTATAGGCTATATGTAGAGAAATTTATCCTTAACAACAGGAAGGACATGAATGAAATGCTTGGTTTCTCTTCAGAGTGTTTAATCAATTTAATTTAGTCATTTAGTCAATAACCTGCCAGAAGCCAGCACATTTTACCCCAAAGGTTCATCTGACCTTAAGTTTGATGACATCTAAATATTGACCGTGGGATCTATTAACACACACACACACACGCGCGCGCACACACACACACACACACACACACCCACACACACACACATACACACACACACACACACAGGTTTGTATTACTACACACTTTGTTCAGATCTGTTCTTCACTATAACTGAAGTACACACACTTATATGCACACACACAGAGACACACCACACACAATGACATGTTTTCCTGAACTGTTGAGTTCAGTAAAAGTTGCGATTCAGGCTCAAACATCCTGACAATGATTGAATGGGTCGCCATGAATTTTGGTGCAGACATCTTTCCCCACAGGATCAATTTTAATAACTTTACTTTTCCTCTAGTGCCATCATCAGGTCTAAATTTGTGACCAAATACCTACAGATTTAATTATATAAAAACCTTGCAAAGCGCTATGAATAAAGCCCACAACATATTGCCCCTGTGCAGTGCCCCTATTAAAATATCACACTGTCCTCTCAGCCTTTTTCACGACAGCCATATTGATTTGGTATGGCAGCAGAAGCACAGGTGAGAGAAAACGCGCTAAGGATGGCTGAGTTCCATGAAGTTTCTCAGGAAGCCATGGCTGGCATTGAGCCAAAAGGAACAACACCAGGAGCCTGGAACCAGCTCACCTTAATCACACCTGTTGTTTTCCTGCTATGACATGCCAAAATGTTCTATTCCCCAGCATCGGCAGACGTCAACTCTAGCAAAGCGACACCTTTGTCACCTTCGGGATGGCACGTTAGTGTATCTGCACTTCTTTCTGTATGACACGTGTGTCTCCGGTGTGTTGCTCTTTAGTCTTGTTTTGCTTATGAACTCAGATCAGAAGCCTGCGGCAAGAAACACTGAAAAACATGTCGACTTGGAGATGACATTTCTATTAGCTTTTTTTTTTTTTTTTTTTACTGTTATGCTCCTCTCTCTCAAATCGAGTCAGAAAACCCTGACAGAAATAAGGAAGCAAACAATAGACTGCTGCAGGAATTCATGACTGCAATTTTATCTGAAAGCACAGGAAAATTAGATTATTATTTCACTACAATGAGAAATTACTTAAAGCCCGTGGCATAGGTGGTGGTAAAGTTTGCAAAGTTAGAGAGTAATTTCAAAGTTGCTTTTAATAGATTGGATGCAGAACCTTGATTATTCTGAGAACTGCTTTGCGACTGACAAAGAAAGAAGGGATCATGGGGTTTTGGTAAAAGCTTGGTGTAATTATTATAATCATCTTCAGTCTGCAGCATTGAGAGACAAAATCACATAGAATTTCCTTAATTTTGATGATGACTATGATGATCAGAAAATGTTCCTTTTTACAATGTGTTTCATAACTGTAAAAACACTGTGCAATACAAAGGTGGAACAAACCATTTTCAAGTTAAATGGCATCATTCAGATGAGCTGTCAGACCTTGGACAAAAGGTCACACTACTCATGAAAGAAAAAGTGCAAGTTTAATGGAAATGATGAACTCTAAATGCTACATGATTCATACTGAATTCAACATGTGAATCACACGATGGGAGGTTATTAACACCTTCAACAGAAGCAGGAGGACTATACCTGTGGACTTTAATAACTTGTCTTTCCACAGATGACGCATAAAACAAACAAGCTTATCATCCTCTCAGACAAACCAGACACAGCTCAGAAAACCAGCACTGCAAACCACTGCACTGCAATCTCATGTAAACCGTTTTGGCGATAATTTAAGTCCTGGACAAACACTCCCTGTCTGACAAAAACACTTTCAGAAAAAATCGATTGCATGTCCCTTGTGTAAACAGCAGAAGAGAGGTAGATTTAGCCATGGCTGTAGATCATGACTGAGCTGTGCCAAAACCATCAACCCTCCCCCTCACCCCTCCAACCCCCGCCCACAGCTGAAAATAGGACATATGTGAAAAGGACATTTTGTGACAAGTGACAAACCAGCTGCAGGGAGCCACGTGTTGCCAGCATTCCTGTGTGTTTCCATAAATTTGACTTTAGCTTGAGTGATAACACAGGAAGTATTCACACTGCATCACCATTTTAGGTCAGATTGAACTTCTGGTCATTATACCAAACTACACTGAGCACAGGGTAGACGATCAAGGAAAAATTTGAAAATTGAGATACTGTGACAGCCTAACAGAGATAACACTCAGTAACACTGAAGATAAGACTAAACATCCCATGTGAACTTTTTTCCTCAATATCTTGAGAACTCAACAGTAACATTAATGTCCTGGTAGCTGTAGTTGCCATGTTAATCAGCTTTTAAATCTCGACAGATCGCCATCTGGACTAACTATGAACACTACCCCAGTGAACCAGTCGGACTGCCCCGAGTTGAAGGTGCCCTTCCCTCTCTTCTTCACCATCGGCGTAGCGAGCCTGGCCGAGAACTTGCTGGTTGTGGTGGCCGTCATACGGAACAGGAACCTCCACTCGCCCATGTACTGCTTCATCTGCAGCCTGGCGGCCTTCAACACCATCACCAGCCTCACCAAAACCTGGGAGAACCTGATGATTGTGTTTGCCGACGTGGGACAGCTGGAGAAGAAAGGTTCCTCCGAGATGAAGTTGGACGATTTGATGGACTCCCTGCTGTGTATGTCGTTTATGGGCTCCATTTTCAGTTTCCTGGCTATTGCTGTGGACCGGTATGTATGTAGGGCTTGGATTTTCACACAGACATTTTTTAGATGAACGAGGATGAGTGAGTTTGAATTTGAATTTGTGATGGTGTGAATGTATTCCACCGCAGCCCACTGATCCACCAGAATCTCCATTTCAAAGGCATCATGATGCTGAAAGTAATTTTGTTACATTTCAACTCCAAGGAAAAACTGGCTTGGCTGACAGTAAAGGAAACCAGAACCATGGTGGGCTCACTGTAGATTGTAAAACAAAGCGTTGAGCGATTTGTTAGATCTGTTTACTGCTGCTGGCTGTTTTGAACTGTTTCTCTGTGGATCGGGGGCCATATAACCAATTATCCTCTGCTCGTCTTTAAATTCAAAGCACCAGGTCACACTAACTAGGACTCTGGGGAGGATTTAGAAAAGCCTGAACTTTCGTCTGGGCCCTAAGTCATACATCCACAGCTTATTAAAGGCAGTGGTTTCTGCATGTTTTACCACAAGTCATGTACACTTTACTTTACATGCTACTGTTCACCATGATTTTCACACTTTCCAGTCACTCATTTCAGATCATGACAGTATGTCATGACAACATGTAGTGACTCTAAAGACGCCTGTAATCCATCACAGTGGACAAAAATGAAAACTTGTCTTAAAAATATTTTGACAAAAGGTAGTGGACTTCCCATCTCAGACAAATTAAATAAATTGAAGCCACTAGCTGGCTATGCGAGGAATACAAATATAACTAATGATGAGCTATGAATTATGGATTGCAGCAATGTGATGTGTACATGACTTGCAGTTCATTAGAAGTTATAACCCTGTCTTTTTTCAACATGTTTGTTTCTTCTCTCAGAATGTTACTACATATTTGTTCACTTTAAAGCTGCACTGATTGATTGATTCACTGATTCATTGATTTTTGCAGCAGAACAAACTGAAAACAAAGTTTATCATCGTATCATTCAGGTCCCAAAACTCTGGATCTCAGTTTACTGTAGGCTTATTATTATTAGTAAAAAATATAGCTGTGAGTTCTTCAGTCGGGTCTTTGGGTCTCCAATTTGGCAATGCTAGTGAGGTTCAGTTGGGTCAGGTCTTAAAGACGGGGTCAGGCGAAAATAGCTGCCTGTTGTTGCTGAAAACAAGTTTTCAGGCTGTAAAAGAAAAAAATAATGAGCTAAAAGAAGTCCATAGAGCTGAGGAGAACTGCAGAGTCAGGTGACGGTTCTCTGCAGGTCTGTCACATTTAATCCTTTGATAATTTGAAAATATTGATAAATGCAGCTATAATTAATAATTTATTTTTTATTTTTATTTCAACAATGTATCAAATGAAAATGTGAGCTTGATGTGAAAGGGGTCGCTTGTATGAACCTTCAGATAATTATCACCTGAATCTGCAGCTCGCCCTCGGCTTTGTGGAGCTTTATAGAGAGTTTCAAATCATTGTTAAGCTGTCCGGCCCACAACTTTACTGTTTCTGTTGGCTGTTTTTGCAGTCTCTGTAACTGCTGGATGTTTAAACCAACATCAACCATATCAACTTAAAAAGTGATAATATATAAATGTTGTGTTCACAACTTATTTCCACTGCCGACATTTAACCTCCCCAAAAAATATAATTGCAGGTGCAGCTAAACTGAGCAGATGATAAACTGATTTGTTTTCACTTCCAGTTACATCACCATCTTCCATGCGCTTCGATACCGCAACATCATGACAATGCGGCGCGCAGGGGTCGTCTTAGGCGTCATTTGGACAACATGTGGGGTGTCAGCCGTGCTCATGGTGAGGTTCTTCGAATCACAGTTCATCATGATCTGCTTTGTTGTCTTCTTCGTCGTCTCCTTGGCGATTATCTGCTTCCTCTACGTCTACATGTTCATGCTGGCTCGCATGCATGCCAGGAAGATCGCTGCTCTTCCCACCACTGGAGGGGGGAAGAGTCGGCGCCAGCGGTGGTGGGGCAACAGCATGAGAGGGGCCCTGACTCTCACCATCCTGTTTGGGGCATTCATGGTGTGTTGGGCGCCGTTTTTCGTCCACCTCATCATCATCATGGTGTGCCCCACGAACCCGTACTGCGAGTGTTACCGGTCGCTGTTCCAGCTGCACGTGGTGCTGCTGATGAGCCACGCCCTCATCGACCCGACCATCTACGCCTTCCGCAGCGCCGAGCTCAGACACACCTTCAGGAAGATGCTGCTTTGTTCAGACTGGAAGCAGCGCTCATAGAGAAATTCTATTTACACCTGTTATTTTAGCCTTTGTTTATCCACGGAAAGCGTGCAGTTGCTCTTTACCTGCAGACTACTTTACATTAATTGGGTTGAATATATTTACACCTTGGAGTCAACAATACATATGTACAGATGTTACAGTGGCAGTTTTTTTCATGAGATAACTCCCATCCGTCCATCTACTTTCTGCCTTGCTGAGACCCCTCTTCCGTTATCCTTTTCTCTCCCGGCTTGGATGCAATCTCATTTCACGCCAAGTGTCAGTGTCTTGTGTTTGTGTTTAAATTACCCACCTGCACCACATTCACATTGGAACACATTTTCCAGAACATATTTTACTCAAAGGACATGTTATTATTTTTTTTACATTGTGATTTCCATCCTTCACAGGAGCACAGTGTACCACAGTTACTGTTGCAAACAATAATATTAAAACAGCAAAAAATATTTTACCTTTTCCTTTTATTCAGACATAAAGCAACATGGCCAACACTGATAATCAGTCCTATAAACTGAAGCTCACATTTATATTTTGGCATGTCATCACTTTGCTATTAGCTAACATGAAATGTGTTGCCACAGCTGTTAATATTGTCTCACTGTACATGAACGTAGGGCTGAGCATGCAATTAGCATGGTGGGCTTTCAGTGCTTTTTGCTGCTTTTTCTGTGGGAACAAGAACTGAGTACTTCACAATCAACAATAACTATGAATCATTTTGCTTAATTGCACAGATGTCATGTTGGAGCACACTGACCCAAAAGGAACTATCACTGTTTTTTGTTCATTAAATAAAGCTATAGGGAAAAGAAAAAAATATATAATATTTTAATAAAACATTTCTGTTCATATTCATATGCTCTTCTTTTGATCTCACATTTGCAAAGCACTTACAATAAACGTTAATGGAAGCTGCAGCAAGGTAATTACAACACAATACAGAAACAAACATCCTTTTAATACTGTGTTCTCCATCTCGCTGTCCATATGCATAAAAATACTGTCTGAAGATACAAATAATACAAATGGCTTGCCTTTTTTTGCCATACATATTCCTACGCAACACTGGAAAACAAATGTTTAGTATCTACCACCAAGAAATGATACATAACATTTCTTACGAAAAGCAGTTTCAGCAGATGGTTGCAGTTCTGTCAAGCTTCACAGGTGAGAGGTAGGCACCACTAACACACTCTTACAGAGAACACTCTGAAGCTATTAGTACATTCATTTTTTATATTTCAAGTGTCACCGTATGGCATCTATACATAGTTTAATAGACTGTGGGCAGGGAGGCTGTAAGAAGAGATCATCAGGGGGCACACTGACAGAATAGAGCAGTTATAATTAATATTAAGATACAAGATACAGACAGGAGAGCAACTCCACATTCAGATCATAGCAGAAATGGCTGTGCTACTGAGCGTTGGCAGATTTGAGGAAGCTGCTCGTTAACTGACACAGTAGTGCAGCAGCAGGGGGAGGTGAAGACGGGAGATGCCATCCCAAAGTTCAGCAGCAGTAAACTTTTCCCCACTTACAGATAACAAACAAGGTAACATGTCTGCAGCCACAGACAAGTAATGTGTGGTGGTTTTTCTCAGGTTGCTAGAGGTGTAAACACATAACCCACCAAAGGGACAGTCAGTCTATAAGGGGCATTTGGAGGAACATGATCTGCTCAACAGTGAATCTTTATGTAGTTTGAGTAAATATTGGTTTTAAAAGACACACTGTGAGCTTGGTATTGTGCACCCTTCCCTCTCTTTCATTTAACACCAGATTGTCCTTGTGGTTCTTGTTTTTTTAGAGTGCTTATATAGCCTACTTGCTCTTTAACAATGTGTTCATGTGGACGAGCGGCTGCGATGCAATCCTCATTTTTAGTCCTCCGTGCAAGGAACGACAAAGAAGTAATTTGTCCTTGTCTTCCAAAAAGAGCATTTTTTAATCTAATGCTCCTTTCGGCAGGACATCATTTATTTGTCAGTGCCTTCTAAAACGTACAAAAATAGTTCATTTAACCCGTTTTTTTGATCTGCCTCAGGTTTGGTTAAAAGTCTGGATAAAAAGCTGCCTGGTTAATGTCAGGAAAAGATTGTGGTCATAGTTAAAAGAAACCACCGTTGACTGTTAGTAGGAAACGGGAAGCAAACAAGTGAAGTCACGGGTGTACTGAACATTTCAAGATCCTTTTCAAGAGCTATCATGACAACAGCTGTGCTTTAGAAAAGTGGAAGGGGCTGGTTTGAGTGTGCAGTAATACTCCCCAACACCTGTAAACAAACTGATAAGTAGGTTGATTGTGTAAGTTTAATGTCGAGAGCACGGCACAAATATCAGCAGCAGCGAAAGACATCAGATAGACTTGGGTAACTGCAGAAAAGCTCTTTCGGGTTCCTTTCAAAACTTTCCCCAATTGCTGTTGACTTCACTCCCTCACCATCTATATATGCACGTAGCGTTAATTTCCAAGGATGTGCACAACCATTGCTATGAAGCAACACTGGGTATGCGGGGTAGCCATCATGCTCGCACTAACGAGTACAGTAGTTAAAAGCAAGTATATAAGTGCTCTTAAACAACTGCATTGATAGTGGTGATTTAAAAAAAAACAGCCGTCAGCAACAGCTCACTGATATAAAAAAAAGAAGGCCTAAGCAGGAGGATAAAAGAAAGATAGAATGAAAAGAAGGCCACAAACATATTTCTGTGATGCTGGCTGTGTGATGAAATAGTGTACCTAATAAAGCAGCCACTTTGTGTACATGGTGGATACATTAGACAGTAGTTTCGTGCTGGACAGAAGACAAAAATGTGCTTGTATACACTGTACCGACTGAGAAGTGCAATGAACCAGTCCTCAAACAGTGTATTTTAATCGAATCTCTCATGGGCATGCTCCAATGTCAGATTCAGTTCATCCTTCCCGTCCCGTCATTGGTCTGTGTCTCTCAGTACTTATCCGTCAGAGTGCAGATGTTGGTGCAGGCGTTTCTCAGGCTGTAACAACAGATGATCTCCTTAAAAGTCTTCCTCATCTCCTGACTCCTGAAGGCATAGATCAGCGGGTCAATCACAGAGTTGCACATGATGAGGATGAGGTACATGTTGAAGTGGGACATGAAGCACACGCAGTAGAGGTTTCGCGGACAGGAGATCATCAGGATCAGGTGCAGGAAGAAGGGGGCCCAGCAGACGATGAAGATCCCCAGCAGGATGGTCAGCGTGATGGCGCCCTTCATGCTGGCCCGCTGGTGGATGGAGTTGTAGCCGGGCAGGGCGGCGATGCGCTTGACGTGTGATCGCGCCAGCATGAACATGTGGCTGTAGAGGGAGGCCATGATGAGAAGCATGGCGAAGAACATGGAGACCAGGCAGATGATGACGGGGGTGGTGTCGGAGTAGATGATGAAGACGATCCCACAGCTCGTGCAGAAGGTCCAGATTCCCCCGATGATGCAGCCGGCTCTCCTCACCGTCATGATGTTGTGGTACCTCAGTGCATAGAAGATAGTGACGTACCTGTAGATAAAAACACATGTTGATTTCTGAAGTAACCTAAGAAACCTTTGTAACATTTAAACATTTATCTGTTTGACACTTAATATTTGTTGAATGGTATGTTCGCCTGAACACGTGCAGCAGACCAGACGTGCACTGGGTAAAAGATGGTTACTTTGATAATAACATTATGCTGCAGTATCTATTCATTGGAATTTTTTTAAATTGAAAGAGCACCAATTGAACATTGCCTCCATGTTCTTGGTTATTAGACCCAAATTACACAGTCCTCTCCAGTACCCTACTTAAGAAATTATTATTAGGCATGGAGTCCCATAGGAAAATATTATTCTGGGCAAAAGTATGCTGCTGTGTGAAGTCTCTGTTGTTAAAAGATATCCTTATGTATTGTTTTCAAGTAACATTTCCTTGAGCTGAACTAAAGTAGTGGCCTTGTGCCTTGTTTCAGGACAAAACAGAACAATTTTATTATGCACAAGGGCTCTTAAGAGAGTGCATATATGATTAAATCAAAATTACAATTAATTATAATGGCTTTAAAAGACTTTCTGCTGGAGAAATAATAAGACACAAGTACAATAGTGTGTATCTGTGAACTGAAATGTAGGTTCTACATGGATTTCAGATTACCTGTCCACAGCGATGGCCAGCAAGCTGCACATCGAGGCAACGACGGAGATGCAGATCATGGAATCAAACACGTTGTCCATCTGCCGGATGAAGTGGTCCTCCACTACCAGCTGTCTGTTGTTGAGGAGGTAAATGATGATGGTCTCCCAGGCGTTGGACACACTCACCAGCATGTCCGCTACTGCCAGACTGCAACAACAAAACGACTTAGTTTAAGCTTTGATTATGATCTTATAAATTATTCATCTGTGACACACTGAAAGAAGTACTTAGTATATAATTAAAAAGAAAGCACAATCTTTAAGGCTTTGCGCTTTGATCTAAATGCTAACATCGTCACGGCAACAAGCTCACAATGACGCGTTGATGTTTAGCAGGTCATTTTTACCATGTTCACTTTCACTCATTATCTATATCAACCTGCAGTGGACACCCACTGCCAGAACCTTTCCTCCCCCACTTCTCACTCATCTGAGTATGTCAAAGACCGTTAGACTGTAATTTGGCAAACCAAGATGTTCTCCAGCGATTTTGCTGACTTTGTGTCAAGCAGCACTTTGGCAAGGGACAGCACAAATCACAAATCATCAATTTTTCCTCATCAGTGTTTTGGAAAGTCAATGTGGAGGTTTCATTATGTAAGCTGACACTGGACAAGAGACAGGATATACCTTGGACAGGCCGGCGGAGGAGTCAGAAAGGCCCCAGGCTGCCCGGCAGATAGGAACCCTGAACCTTCGTGCTGTGAGGAGACAGTACTAACCGCCGCACCCCCATGCCACCCTGTGTTATTATCACAACATGTGATAATTATCACTAAAAGCTGGAGTATTGAACAAATTACAATTTTGACCACACGAAAGTTATCAGGATTCATCCTCTGGAGAAGCAGAATGTCCGAACTTCTAAATTTCATGGCAGTCCATTCAACAGTCGTATATATATATTTCACTCAGAAGCACAAATGTGCCGCTAGAGGAAAAGTCAGGGGATCACCAAACTCAATGGGATTCATCTTCTTGGGACCATGAATGTCTATACAAAATTGAGTTCAAATTCATCCAATAGTTGTTGACACATTTTTCTCTTGGCCAAAGTAATGGACTGACTGAACGTCAGCAAAGCAAGTGGAGATTTATCTGTGTCCCATTAAATAAAATGGATTTTTAAATAAAACATGGCAGTGGTCTCACTCCACAGTAACCTTCTCTGTCTCTCTGCCAGACTCAGATATGTTCTAAACACCTCAAATAAATTATCCAAAATCACATCAAAGCAGTGACCTGAATGTCTGCTCTGTCTCTGAACACGCTGCTGGCATCAACTGGGACTCTTTTGCTTTGGTCTTGGGGGACGGGATTAAATCTTTCAAGTCCTAAGGCTCAGATCCGACTAAAGTCACAAGTTATTGGTGTTAATGTCAAAACTGAGTCGCAGTGTCACTTTTTGATTCTGTCAAGTCATCAAATGTGTGACTTGAGCCTGACATTCAGTCCAATCCATATCATGTATCATGTGTTCACATATCTGCCTGGAGGAGGTGCAATTGCATGTAGAGAAAACAGGCAAATCAAAGTCTGTTTCATCAACTACAATTATGTAATCATGCTGAGCTGGGTACAAGATTAGAAGATCAAAAGAATGTCAGAAACTCTTATATAACTCTAGGCTCACCATGGCTTTTTATTCACTTTTAATACTGATTTGTGTCAGTTTCAATGGATTTAATGGCTTCCTCTGATAACACATACGGTGTGATATTTTTATAGGGGGAAACAATAAGCACAGACACATACTACATCTCAGTTTGGTTGAAAAATCCATTGCTGTCAAGCTCAAGACGTGAAAATTATCTCCACTTTTATAAATAAGCCCACTTTGCCACCTCACGCAAGGGTCAGAACGTAACTGAGCTGTTTAATTTAATATGTGATGTTATCTCATTGTCTCGTCATGTTAATGCATTATCTCCTGGCACAGCCTCCACTTCCACTTCCACGCACACACACACGCAAACACACACCCACACACATTAGTTTTAAGGCTTTTATTATTTCACTTTATGTTGTTCTTAAATGGTGCATAATCCTTTTATTTAATTAATTAGTGTTTAATCATATAACAGTATTACATAAATGATGTGCAGAGAAACAGTGGGTTCACTTGGGACCCACAGTTCATTTTTGCCCCGGGGCCTGAATCCAGCCCTGGATGTTTTACAGTACACCAAATAGAGGATAAACACTAAAGAATGGCACTTTAAGCTCAATAAAGTACTACTCTGCTAATCCTGCACTCCCGGTAAACATACATGAACATGTAAAAACACAGAAAACTCACTCTATTAAGATTGTTTTTAGACAATTATATTATTCCGTTATATTTGATGTTGTGTTTAACAGCTGAACCACTCACCTGCAGACGAAGAAGTACATGGGTGAGTGGAGGTTCTTGTTCTTTACTATGGCTGTGATGACCAGGATGTTCTCCAGCAGGGAGATGATACCCAGGATGAGAAAGACCTGAGGAGAGGAGCATACAGTGTAACAGAGAAGAGTAAAGATGAGCAGAGCAGGGTGGTGTAAAATGGAGTAGAGTATGCACCTCCTCCACCAAAAAGGGCTGCAAGACAAATATGAGTGAGGACACAATGATTAAGAAAGATAGGATAGAACTATGCAAACTTTTGTTAATTTTTTCAGGCTGTTCTCAAAAGAAATAATGTAGCATTTTACCTCATCTGGACATTAAATATTAAAATGAATTATTGTGACAGTTAAATGGAATAGTGTAGTAATACTCAACAGTTAACTGGAAGAAGCAGAACCTAACGTAGAGCACCACAGAGTATTTAAAAACAGAAATAAGTTTAAAATAGTTTACTGTTCACACCTCTACAGCGATGTGGACCTGCTCGCATGCTGCTGGTTTGGAGGTGCTGGTCCTGTCTGGTAGCAGCGGAGGGGACAGGGTGTAGTTTTGTTGGTAGTAGGAGTAAGCCCAGGTGGAGTTACCCAGCATCCCCTCCTCGTGGTAGGAGGACTCGTCAGACATATTCATCCCTGCTGTGGCTCTGGTCCAGATCACTGCTGCTCTATTGTGGATGCCATTCTTCAGGCAGGCTGTAAAGGAAAACAGAGGTCGAAGTGAGACGTCATTTTTATTATGTGAAATTTGAGTTTTCACTCTGCAGCTCAGATTTGTAATGTTTTTGTGCGTTTTATACAAAATGATTTCCCTCCACACCAACTTCAATGAACTTCAGTCACATACAAACTTCATTCACACCGAGAACCTTAACAATGATGCATTTAATGTCATTGCTTTTGTGACATCACGCCTAGGTGGGACACCAAAGAGTACCAGTGCTCAAAACACATCAAAATCCACCTCAAAGAAAACAGCGTTAGATGAGATTTCCTTTCTGTGCACTACATATGAAGCTACCTCTAGCAGTTGGTTGGCTTAGCTTTGCACAATGACTGGAAACAGTGGGAAACAGCTCCTCCGACTCCGTCCAGCGGAAACAGAATCTGCCCACCAGCATAATAATCTCATGTTTACAAAAGATACAAAACATTTAGCCTCAGGCTGTGAGACTCCTCAACTCATTCCTGCACTCCACCATAAATAATAGTTTTTGCAGTTTTTAGGCCTGAAGGGACGATGACTAGTATTTTGTTGTGAAACCCTGTGTTATAGAATGACAAATAAATAAACCTTGAACCTAAAATCAGCCAGACTATTCCGGTGGATTAGGTCACATGAGTTTTCTTTTGTAAAAATAAGCAATTTCTATGGAAATCGCCTCATAAAATGACGTTCAATCAATCACAATCATCAAAAGATAGAATTCAGATTGTGTCCCATTATATGTCAGTGTGTTCAATTTTGTGTCAGCTGACCAAACAAAATGGCACTGACGTTTGTTTTGAACATTCCCCGTTGGGTAAGACAGGACACTGTGGCAAGTGAATGGGACACAAACACCTCAGTGTTAAGATCCTGTCCTCAGCTGATGTGATGGGATGAGACCTGATTTGAAAGCGTAGCTATAACTCTTCCCTGCAGGCAAGTGCTTCTTTCAATTCACAGCTCAACTCATGACCTGATTAACAGACCCTCCAGTGATGTCAAATGACACTATTTGAGTTGGTTATACATTTGCACAGAGCTAATACAAACTATTTTACTCTACCTTACAAATTCTCCAGGGTCATGTGGTACATGAGGCGTTTCTGGAGCTGCTGCCAAAAGCTGATAAAGAAAACTAGACTTGACTCTCGACACTGAATGGGAAACGAGAGGGAAGCAAATATGCTGATGACAAAACAAAACCATTAAAGTAAAGTTAAGTGATAAACTCAGCAGAATGCCATTATCCAAATCCCATTACAATGTGACACTATGAGCTTAGTGGGTACAGTAATTAACCTTTGCTGCAGGGCTAAATGAAAAAGCCATGCCAGTTATGTTTGAGTAGTTAAGACATTTTACTGCTGTCATGTATGCACTTTGAATAATTGGAATTAAATTTTTCCAGGACTAATTGACAGAGCAGTTATCTTAAGCTGTTCAAAGACGAGAAGCAATTACTGTGACTAAAAAGTATAATTTATGTTGGAACTATTTACAATTTAATTATTATACTATTATTATTATTATATATTTCATTGCATTCAGACTCTTCAAGTGCCAATGCTGTTGAAATCCCAGTGGGTGGAAAAATTATATTTCAATTATTTACCTTGTATGGTGAATCTATTCAGAGCATGTTAACAGTTTACATTTTCTCACATCAGTTTATTATCTATTGATATCAGTAACATATGGAATTTTTCCCAAATATACAGAACTTTCATAAACTATAACCTGTTGCAATGACTGGAAATATGCCAACATTTAATATCCTACTTATTGATGTTTCCCATATGTGATCACATGTATATGCTCCATGAAACAAGGCCCTGCTGGTCTCATTAAACAAGGAAGATTGAATCAATAGAGCCTCTTTTAATTGAGTTTTTTAAACCTTTCAAAAAACACCATAGAAAGCTATGAATTACCATACAGCACAGCAGAGAATTTAATTTAAATTACAGAACATGCCTGAGGTGCAGGGGAGCTCTCACTACAAGGGGGCCCTTGGGTACCGGGGTCTAAGGAGTCAGAGGGCCCCTTTAGCCAGAGCCTTTATTTATTTATTTTTTTCTTTGAAGAGACAGGTATTAACACTTCTAGTTGGAAAGTCACAGTATTCGGTCAAAGGTAGGGATCCTTCGATCATTTCTTTTTTGATCCTGATCCTAATCCTTTAAAGCTGCCCACGAGCTTGAGCTTATATTTATTTTTATTATATATTTTATTCCTGCATAAATATAGCTGCACAGTGCATACTTAAACCACAGTGAGCCTTCATTGAAATGAATAAATCTCCTAGAGATTACTTTTATATACAAGTACAAATATGTTTTGAAAGATAGGCAAAGCCACCTGGAATGCAGTTTCTATTTTGTGAATATTGAATGTTGATACTGAATGCATCAGTAAAATGTTCACTGACAACTTATTTCACTTATTTTCAACAAAACATCCGATCTTGCAATACACTAGGCTCGTAGTGACAGCAGCATTATTAAATTCTTTAAGGTTTTATGATCAGACGCTCACAGCACTGGGGAAATATAATGGTCTAAAAGTCTGCAGACTAGGAGCGATCTGCCTGCCTATGGTGTCCTGAGTACAGGAGCAGTAGCTGCAAGTAACAACATGATGAATCCCTCTCGTTGAAGTACTAGCTCTGACAAACTGTAGGGAACTCGGAGCTAAAAAGAAGATACATGAAGCTTGTCTGTGGTGACTTTTTTTCTTAAACTGGACTTTGTTTTTTATCCCCTCCAATAACATTTCACTTTCATATGATGTAACAGAGCATGCTGGCAGACTGTCAAAGAGGGTTTTTTTTTTTTCTTTTTTTGATTTAATCTAAAATTGTCTTCCACACCAATTAATTTCAAGATCAAGGTTCTGCAAGAAAACATCTTTGACCAAAAAAAAGTTTGGGATTTCGAGAATGTTTAGTTTCAAATGTTGCATCGCGCTGCATAAGAAAGGCCCCAAAACAACTTGAAATTCTATCAGCAGACATTTTAGTATTAAGCTGTAGGAGTCAACAACCCAGAGGCCCAGAGTGACTCATTAGTAAGAGAAAAAAGCCCTGGAGGAGCTTTCATCTGTTTAAAAAACTCCAGATTTGATTCATGTGCATGTTGTAGCCACCTGCACTCCCTCTGTGGTGTGTTTGATTGCAGATATCTGCTGCGTACTGTTCTGATCTGACTTACGTTTTGCCATTTGAAGATGTGATGTCAGAGAGGGGGGGCACTTGCAGCACGTGTCATCGTACTGTATAAATTATGCTCTCAGTCATGATCAGCACAATTACGTGCCTAACCAGCCTGCACCCTAGTACTCGTCGCCCCCCCGTGTTTACAGTTTCTCGTGTTTCCAGCTGTAATTTCTGTGACAGTGTGACTGAGTATGTGTCCATGTTAGCACACCTCTCGCTATAATCACAGCTCCCCTGTGAATTCAGCTGCTCTGATCCGTTGCTCCCTGTCTGTCTCTCCCTCTGTGTCTTCCTGTCTCTGGCTCTGTGTTTTTCCTCAGGCCCACTTCATCATTTTTTCTCTGCAGTGACAGTCCTAGGGGGTCGATTATTGATCTTGTGGCACCGTCACCAAACAGAAAGCAAGACCCGCACTGCCTCAATCACAACATCAAGAGAGACATCTTGTAGCTTCTTTGCTGACAGCTACTGATCCATATCACACCATGGATGCACACAGTGTTTCTAAAAGGAACATATGGACACAGTTTTTAGCTCCTAACTGTTGAAATGTGAGACCAAATAAAGTTTATTTGGATGTAAGAGCTTATATAAACACTCTCTCAGCCCACACAAATAAACTTTATATTATTGTGAATGAAAAGACTCACACTGTGGGAAAAAATAGAGTATTAACGGCTAATAACATTCTGAACATATTTCGGGGTTTGACAGTTATTTCGATATTCATGTGGGAAACTAAATAAAAACAACAGACAACAGCTTTCTCCCGAGTGGAAGTTTGTGTACCTTTAGAAGTGTTCTACATTATTCATTCACATTGAGGACAACATCGATTATGCACAGTGCCCCATAATGTTATTAAATCTAATCAAACGGAAATGTTAATCACACCAAAACAACAACCTGTGAGGCCGCACTGTTTGCACATGCCACATTAAACACGATTACAATGAATAAATCATCAAAGCTGTTATAAGTGTGATTGGCAGTTCCGGGTGTTGTTGGTCACTGTTCTATATCCTAAGGGCTTCTTCTCACAATATTGTTGTATCATGACATACAGATGTACTTCTATGGAGCCCCAAAACTGACAAAGTGTAATAAAAGGTTATCAAACAACTGGCATGTAAAAAAAAAAAAAAAATTATACTTTAAAGTCCGATCAGTAGTTAAAGAAACAGCAAACCACCAATTATTTGCTAAAAGAAATGAAACATTCATTTCATTCTTTTATCTTTTAAATGTCTTATTTTCCCAATTCAACATTTCTCATTTTCCTCACCACTTTTCAATTTTTCCGAATGCTTATATGATAATAATAACCATGTATGGCCAGGGCAACAAGTGGCCCCTGATGTTATATATACATACACAAATTTATTCTTAATTTCAAGTTCAAATTCCATATTTATTATTATTGTCATATGCAACACAATTACAGTGAAGCAGTTCTTAGATCTCAGGCTCCCTCCAAAAGTGCTCCTACAGATATGTATAAAGAAGAAAATTTAATTAGAATCTAAGATGTTTAATAGCACAGCAGATGAAATATTGGAATAGAATATAAAATAAAATATAATACTGTGTTAGCCTGAGTAATAGTAAAATGTATAAACTGTAATCAGTAAGTAAGTAAGCAGGTGGAGCCGGTGCAGTAGAATATATACAGTATGTACAGTACCTGTAAGTATAGTATAAGTATGGCAGTAGTATTAAGTAATAAAATGTACTTAAAGTGACATCCATATATCAATATGATTGGTGAAGAAATAAAAGCTTAATAATTTTCCAACAGATTGAGCATAAATCTTTTTTTACTTATTTAACTACTGGTATTGATTGATGTATTCGATTATATATATTTTTTACCAACATTTTGTCAGTTTCAGGGCTTCATACACTACATCAATAATGTATAAACCTTTATCATTTCAGATTCACTGAACTGCGACACTCTATTCTCCAAAAAGACCAAACTCATAAGGACAGTCGTGCTGAACGCCTTTCGTCTGCCAGGATCTGAGCGCTCTCGGTGAAGCAGCGAGCTGCTCCTGCTGTTCTGCGTGGACAGCACCAGTGGAGGCTGAGCCACCACAACTAACTCAGCACGGCAATCTCAATCGGCTGCTGATCTCATGATGCGGCTGACTCCAATGACAATGACACGGGCGGTCATGAGCACTTCTTCAAAGGTTGCCATGGCTACGCTATCACAAACATAGTGATGAATGATGTTTTCTTTTTCTCCCCCAAAATATAACAGCATCATCACCATTCAAGTCATGATCAGACCTTTCTTGGCCTGTAGTCGCAGCATGTCTAATGCTAATCAGCTGTTGGTGGGTTGCCACTAGCAGAATCACTCGGAGGATTATTTAAATTAGGTAGCAGGATAGTTGGCAATATTTCACTGGAAAATCATTATACCAGCCTATGATATTGTTATGACTTGTTGTATGTCTGTCAAACTCAGCAGATTTAAACAGAAAATCATGCAAGAAATGCATGATACAGAAATGTTTTTATAATCTATAGTCTATATACATATATGTATAGATAGTAGTGTATGAGCATGTTTACTCTTTTTGACATGGGTGGGACAGTGAAATACTGAGACAGGCTGCTGGTGTTTAAAGACATGGAGGTTTCATGTACTGTAGGCATCTGTTTCAAATCAGATACTGATGTATTCAAATTTCCAAAAATGAAACAACTTCAATGCAACATCAACATCAACAACAACAAAATGGTCAATCTAACAGTGAGTATTACACATAGATAAAATTTCAACAAAATGATGACATAAATAGATCCACTATAGGGACTAGGAGTGCACTATATGGACACAATTTATGCAATCGTGTTATATTAATAATTTATTACAGTGATACAGTCAATTTTCTTGAAAACCAGATGGTAACGTCTGTTTATGGCTAATTCACTGAATTAAATACCTAATAAATTAAGGTACTTCATCACCTTGATGCAAAGATTGCATAAAAATCTCAGAATCTCAGACCTGCACATTGACGTTCACAATTGGCCAAAATGGCCTAATATACCCAGAAATATTGAAGGGAGAGTTACTTCAGTATAAACAGCACATGCAAATATCTGATGGTTGTCAAAGTTAAATTAAATATATCATTATATCAGCCAGCTCTGACCCATATTGAGAACTATTGCCTTTCTGTGTGCTACATGCATGTAATATTGTGCAGCTGCTTTCCAATTAAATCTGTTAAATCCAGCAAAGTCTGTTGAGTCACTTTTTTTCTAATCCTTTAATAAAGCGGCTTGCCACACATCTCTCCCTCTGCTGAAGTCAGGGAGAAGCATACAGTACAAAGGAGATCACGTGAACTTGTCATTACGCAAAAAACAAAGAAACAGACAGCACCAGTCAGTAAAAAAGGCAGCTCCTCGTCTCACACTGAGCGATGCCCCCCGGCTGCTGCTTTACCACTCTGGTGACTAATCTTTGTGAGAAAATAATATTTTCTCCAGACAATTATTACAGTGACAATTAGACTGAACAAGCAGAGCATTTCCTGCACAATGGGGGTGCCATCTATTGAGTTTCCTTAATGCTAATGAATCAGTGGTCTCACACCTTTCACTGAGTGCTGCTCATTTGTTCCTTTTTGGGCCACACAGAGTGGCACTGTGTGCTGTCATGAAATATGCTTTAACTGACACCAGCTCACAGGCAGCTCTGTGCAGGAATACAGTTAACTTACAGTATTGCTCCACAACACATTGGATGAGTGTTATTATGATTAATCCAGGGCTGCAGTAACTTCAGTTTAAACAACTGCTCATCTGGCAGGATGCCATGAGACTGTGTTTGTGTTTCCATAGGAAGTAGCAGAGG
Source organism: Lateolabrax maculatus (assembly GCA_031216445.1). Classification (NCBI taxonomy): domain Eukaryota; kingdom Metazoa; phylum Chordata; class Actinopteri; order Acropomatiformes; family Lateolabracidae; genus Lateolabrax; species Lateolabrax maculatus. Next base: position 3,954,341 of record CM062199.1, read on the forward strand.
GAGCAGAGCTCAAAGGGAGGCTCTATCTGTGCTGTGAAATCAATCCTGCACATTTCACCACAAATCATAGCCACAGCCAATAGAATTAATGCATATTACCACAGTGGTCTTTTTTCTCAACATGCATCAGGACTGTGCTGTTGACAAAGTTGCATGGAGGGTGATGTATTGAGATAAACATTTCTGGCAGCTTCCCAGTTTTAATACACATGCTGCACTGCTTTAAGTCTATTAAAGACAAAAGCTATTAAACAGTTTAATACCGCCTGTGAAGTATCCTTTCATGTGTGGACAGCGTTAATTATGATGTGGCCTTTAAGACGAGCAAAACACAGGAGGATAGCCATGAGGTTTTGTATCCCCTAAAGGGATGATTTGGGAATTTTTAATAAAATTCATATATTCTAATATTATTTATAGGTCTATAATGAAGGTATTGGTAGTTTATCTTGACATATTATTATGGTCGACCATATGCCCACTACAAAAAGTAGAAATATCATCCAAATATCACAAGAAAAGCGTTAAAAATACCATGCAGCTGCAAAATATTCAGTCATGTAACCCTGAAAATCCTGTAATACACTGCAAACTGTACCCTGAACCAAGGAAAAACATGAAGTTTTCATACAAATATCATAGTGACACCTCGGAGGACAAAAATAAAAATAATAAGTATGATGATGTCACTATGAAAAAACCCACACAGGTCAAGTCTAACAAATGTAATACCAGCTATTCTACAAGTCAGAGTTTTGAGAAAAATGTATGTAAAAATGCATAAATGTCTTCTGAGTTGGTGGTAAAAATCCATCATGAGTGGGGAGACAGAGATAAAGAATGACTCACCTCTCGCAAGAGCTGTGGCTCAGATGGACTGGATGGTGCCTCTGTGGTGGAGCATCAGACCAGAGGATTTACGTGTCGTGATAGTGGAGATGCTGAGCTGTGAGAGAGAGAGCAAGAGAGAGAGAGAGAGAGAGAGAGAGAGAGAGAGAGAGAGAGGGAGAGACAGAGGGGGAGAGAGAGAGAGAAAGAGAGGGAGAGACAGAGGGGGAGAGAGAGGGAGGGAGAGAGAGAGAGGAACTCCCCCTTCAGATCTGACAGGGTGGAAACGACATGCAGCTACTGCCAGAGGAAGCAGCAGCCCAAAGCACAGAGATTCCTCCATGTTGAAAAGATTCGGACTGTGAGGAGCTCCATCTTAGAGGAATTTAGGTGTGAGTTGGTGCAGAATTCCAACCTGCAGAAGAACAGATGTTTTTGATACAACTTTAGTGAACATTTTTGTGTTTGTTGGGTTAAACTCCAAAACTTAACGATTCCATACTTATACATTTGTTCAAGTGGAAAAATACATGTATGATTTATGTAACTCTGAATGCGTAGACACACAGCTCCCCTCTGATATCCTGCAGTTACAGACCAACAGTGCAGCTACATGACTGAAGATATTGTTTTTGGAAGAAAGTAAAAAAGCAAAAACTACTAAATGCATCTTTGTCAAATAAAGCTTTTAGTTAAAGGACATTTACACTGAAAAAAGTATAAGAATGCTCCTGATCGTTGCATGTTTTTGTTGTAACCAGCAGTGTAGCATTGTAACATTTTTCATTTTAGAGTTTGACCAAATTTTACTTTTTATTTGGACTAAATTAACTAGGAAGACAAATATATATATATTTAAAAAATCTTATTGTCAACCTAAAATGAATAGTTGGTGTGTTTGCTTATTTTGTAGCATAACTCTCACTGACATAAGTCTCATTCTATGTTTTCCCGCATTGTTACTGTGTTACATTCTGTTTTTCCATTGTGTTATTAACAGTAAATGTGGTTAGACTGACTGATATTGTATGTGCAATTGATGACATGCTCCCCAGTGTGAGAGCACATGGTGAAGTGATTCAGGCACAAGAGTGGATCGGACATTATTCTGAGCACTGGTGGCAGAAACCTTGGCTCTTTCAATTATCCACAATCAAACATTACGGACACCAAACATCAAATTGCTGTTAAAGAGCGGGTCAGAATGAACCAAGCACGGTGATGTGAAAATACAATACTGTACTCTTACGTGTGTTCACGCAAAAAAAAAAAAAAAAAACCTGAAAGAAATGATCTATTGCAGTCTAAATAACACTCTCTAGTAAAATAGTTTGCTTTGACTCCACTCATTTTTCAGTGAGATGAATGGAATTATGTTGATTCAACTTGAAAACATTTAGTGGGAATCAATCCTTCTTTTTAAGTTGAGTCAAGGTTACATTTTTTCTACTGTACTTGGGGAGCAACGATATTTTTAAAATAAGATGATCTTCATAATTCTTTAATAAGACTCAGACAACCTACAACAATAAAAAAGAATTCTTTTACAAAAGTACTCGAGATGGGTTAAAAGAGATGGGTTAAAAAAAAAGAAAATAATGGTCAAATTGTAATGCAGCAGAGGTCAAGATATCCTGACTTTTTGTCCATAGAATCCTAGCCTACAGTTCCCATGATGCATTTTGATAGCATCTTTCCATTCAACCCTCCCTCCATGGTAACAACCCTGTCTATTAGTGATGCGCAGAACATTTTCCCAGACATGAATATATCCAAATCATGTGTCATTAATAACTGTTTGAAATATTCAATTATTATTTTGGGGAATTCAAAATTCTTATATAACCCAGCCCAGTTACTAACACAGTCCCCAGCATTGCTCCATCACATTTTAGTGTGACTATTTTACATATCAAAAAACCATCGAGGTAGGCTTCAAAACAAAGTGCACGATTAGTTTGTGCACCATTTTGAACGATTAGTCAGACCTACTGTCATACAGTATGCCTTGAATCATTTGACCTTCTTTATAAAAACATTTCAGTCATTTTACTTTTTTTGTCGACTTTTCTTTTCTTCGTAGAGTCCACTGTACCCTTTATAGACGGTTATGTTTTTTTTTTTATTGGCCTTTCACCCCTTAATCATTCACTCATCTGCTTTTCTACTGTCGATGGTATATCTTGAAGCGGATGTGCAGCTGTGCTCTGTATTTCTCACATGCAGAGGGAGTGTGTTCGTCACAGTGACGACATCTCTGGAACTGGAGCATCGTGTTGATTGGCCGGTGAGTATCTTGCTGATCTTCAACAGTAGCAGCCAGTAGAGATCTCTGTTAGTGGCTCAGTGGTATGTTTGTTTTTTGCAAAAGAGACTGTGCCACTATCCGTGAGCAGGTGATCAGGTGATCAGGTCGATGGTCCCTCCCATAATGTCTCTGTAAAAAGAAACGCCGTTTTACAACGTGCACTGTTGAAATAGCATTCAAAGATGGGCCACCACCACTCCTTAGAGGCACGTGGCACCTTGTTTCATCTCTTTACATAGTTCTCACTGTATTTCCCCTCCATGTTTGTTGACACTGTAAGGGAAATTCTTGTTATAATGATGTGTTTTACATTAAGATCACATTTTTCATCATAAAAGAGTTAAGCCTGCAAGGCCCTCTTCCTGTGTGCCCTGAAAGACACTGATGCACATAGTTCTGTAAACAAAGAATATAATTGTTTTATGTATTTTCACATGAGACAGTGGAATGCGTGGGGAGTTAGGGAGTAAGTGCAGGTGGCAAACCTTTTGGAAAACAGAGAGGCATGATAGGAGAAGAACTATGTCAAAGAAAGTATAAAGAAAAGATAAAAACGAGGTCAAAATGAATTTATTGGATGTGAATCCTGTTGATTTTTGGCCTCTTCAATCGTGTGAACACTCGATTTTTTTTGACCACATGCAGCTTTGCCCTTGGCTCTTCTGGCGGGTCGAGGCCCTCTGCTGTTCACTATCAACACTGGAGGGGGCTGGGGGAGGGGTGGTGGTGAGAGGGAGGTCATCATCGCTGATAACGTTGTTCCTTTAATGATCTGTTTGGATAAGTTCAGCATAGGCATTCAACAGCCTGTCTCCCACTTTACAGCCCATATCTGACCCATCGCTCTCACAAACACTGAGGACAGCATCTTCCTCATTTTGAGGGATAACTGCAATGTTGCATGCCTTGTCTGCGCTGTCACCTAGATCCAACACACCCAGAACATGACTCAAAGTGAAACTAAGAGAAAGAACAAGAGTAGAAAGTTAGGTACAACAAGAACTATGTATGTGTATATGTATGTTTACTCATTCTATGACCACACCGGACAAAGTTGAGTTATTGCAAATGCATACATCAATACTAGACACCTTAAAGATGATGTGTGCCGTAAACCTTTGTCCTATCTTTATGTGAACATACTTCACTAACCTTTTCTTTGGGAGCTTTGATGCAGCCTTTCTTTTCTCATGGTGCTACCAGGAAGTAAACAGCTCTGTTCATGTGACAATTTACACTACACATGTGACACTGCACATATTTCATTGAGACCCTTTATTATTTCAATATTTGCTGGAAATGCATTGATATTCAGTAAAATGTTTAGCCTTTTAACTGAAAACGTATTTTATGGTCCCTGTTGTGATGGATGGATTGGTTGGGTGGGTGGAATAATACATCATTAATGAGCACGAGGCACACCAGCTTAACTTCATTGTTTATTTTATTCTCCAGACAGGATCAGTCAGGATCTAATGTTAATTAATGTTCTGTTCTTCTATACATCCACAAAGTCACAGACACACACACGCACACACACACACACACACACACAGCAGCCGCCCTCCTGATGAATCCTGCGCTCCATTAGAGCTGTCAAAATTTTCTCTGTCTTGTCAAGTTTATAACTGCAGTTTTAAGTTTTGCTGCTTTATTCAAATGTCCCACGATATTTGTTCCAGCGTGGAAATGTTTACGATTACTGAAAGCAGCCTCTCTAATCTTTAAAGTGAATCGTTAAAGATAACACTCATACATCACATGAAAAGCTTGAGCTGCTTGAAATAATTTGAAAGGCATTTCAGCCTACAGGGACCGGTAGAGGTGGAAATGTCTGTGCAGCTGGGGGTCTCTAAATCTGAGAAAATAATTTGTTTCGGTGGGTGGTGGGTGGGTGATTTATGCGTACATGCGAGTTGGGGATGACGTCAGAGCCGATCCATGCATCACTACGGTCTATCCCACTTCACACAGTTTATAAATCATGCAGAAATTAGTCTCTAAGCCCAAGCTGAGATAACTGTAACGACATGATTTTCTCAGAAAATCTAAATTTCTTAGAAAAAACATTCTCTAAGTGTTTTCATTTGCAGCTGAGTAGCCCCCTGTGATTACTTAAGTAATTGCAATGTGTAAAACAGGTGGAGTGCCCCTTTAAAAAGAATCGGAGCCGCAGTGTTTTGTTCTATCATAGTACGGCACTTTACATCATCAGCATTTTTCTCATGTTTTGTTTGGCTGCTGCTTTGTTTCTCTGTGGCTTCCTAATGAGCCTGTGCATGGCCAACAGGAAAGAGAAATCCCCCACCCTCATTTATACCAAGGTGGTGAAACTATACTATACATGTACTTTTCCAAATACACAATATGTCTGACCTGCTCACCCAACTCTAAATGTGTTGCAATTTACAGCAGATAATAGCTTCACTCACCTACAAAATGAATATACCAGATCATCGCCTGCAGACACAGCCTGTACCTACATTAAAGGGAAGTTAAATATATGTATTTTTCCAGTGTTTTGCAACTAATTAACTGACAAACTGGCAGTTTAAAGTAATGTCTCAAAGGCAATTGGTTTGATTATGCTCAGTTTTTTCAACCCTCCACATCCGACAAACTGGCTGCATTTTTTTTTTTATCTCCAACATGCAGCAAAGGACACTTCAAATATGACCACAAAGAGGCAAGGATGTTAATTAAGTCTGCACAAATACATGTCTATTCCAGTCACTTTTTCACTGTGCCTTTTCTAATAAATCCTGCATACATTGTGCACACTTCTCTAACTTTTCTCTCTTTGCTTGTTTATGTGTTTTATATTTGTTTGTTCTATGTCTATCCAGAACACTGAGTTCCTTCAGAAGCTCATGATATCACGCTTTGTTCTGCCCTTCCTTTCCTTAAATGTTAGTGCTCTATGTACAAGCTATATATTTGCTTTAAACATGGCAGTCTGGGTCTCCAGTTCATGTTTGCTATAATGCTATACAGTTCAAACATTATAGTGAGATGAGAATGTGCCCTGTCTTAAGACTGAATGCCGTTCCTATGCACAGATCTTTAAAAAGCATTGCTATCACAGCCTGAGGTTGTCTCTGAGTACGCAGCCTTTATCTCCATCAACAAAAAGCCCCTTGAAGATGCACAAATGTCATACTGTGACAGAAAATACCAAGAAAATAATTTTCCTGGTGGTTTGTATGATGCAGCGACTCACAATGACAAAGGATGACATTCACTGTTATAAAAGCATGTGTTGCTTTGATTGATTGAGCATTTTCTTCATAATTACTTCCCTCATATTGACTATAGAGACACAGACATTCTGTTGTGTTTAGTAATAAATATTGCACTTTGGGATATTCTATTTAGCTGAACTCTACTGCAATTTTAATCAATTTTGAAATATATTTCTGATGTTATTTACAGCAGATTCCTGATTCCTCTCGGAACAACTGAATCTGCAACCTTCAAAGTCCTCCCGACTTCAAGAAAGGTCTGTTGAATAACATTATTGTTATCTATTGGAAAAAAACAGTGACTGCACCCACGCGTTCCTTGCTCAATCATTTGCATTTACAAACAGTAGATTAGCAGGAGATGAGGCTGGAGCATCATACAGTGAATGTCCAAGGTGGATTAGGCTTCCCATCAGAACCTTTCACTTACGTAACAAGCAGGAGTTATGTTGGATAAGTACTTATGTTGTTAATACATCTGTATATGTGTGTTTTCTCCTCAAATGCCAACAAATTCATTACACCAAATGAAAAATGCATTTAAGAGATTCTTATGGGAGGCTAAATTAACGTTTGAGCTTCCTGAGTGGCAATTAGATCCAGGAGATGTGAGTGCAATCTCGAGCCAGACCTCCCACTCATCTTCGTTTATTTTTTTAAACTACTACACTCCAAAGAACTACTGGAGCAATTTAATTATCTAATTGCGGAGTAGACACGCGTTTATTTTATTTTATTTTTATTTTTTTCTGGCTTTTCAGTTAGTGAGTCATCCAACCTAATCCTCTCTTTGCATTTTGTATCACAGCAACAAAGCGAATGTCAGCACCTCTGTTATATTTTGCAGTTTACCAGTAATGAAAAGCTCAATCTTATGTGTGTCCTTGTCCTTTTTTCTTTAGTTCCCTTTGGTCCTTGATATGCCTTTCTTGCCTCTCCTCAACTAAAAGAATTTTTTTTAAATCTACCTAAGTGGTGCCAAACAATTTCAGGACATCATTTCATCGTGATTGCAAGAAATAGAAGATGTAGAAGATTCATAACTTTAGGGCAAAGAGATGAAAAAAAGAGAAAAAAAGATATTCTCAATCAAAAACTCACCACCTTGTAGGCTTGAAAGGTGGTTGTGAAATGTTTTCTCTATGCTTCATCACATACTGTAGAAGGGTAGCTGCATTCAGCTTTAATTCACTTTAATCATACTGGATTCCAAGGGTGACACGCTTTTATGGTGATAAGAATATGTATCAAAATGTCAATAGAAATGTCTGGAGTCACTTCTGCCATATGATCTGCTTGGCTTGCTCAGTATGCACCAGACACTAATTGTTTTGCTTCCTTGTTGTGCTGTTTTCCTCATTCAGCTCCAAAGTACGGATGAAAGCACTGCATTAGTTGTAACAATCGCTTTTAAGAACATGCTGAGCAGTGAATAGAGAGGAAGACTCATGCTGTTATAGTATGAGACAAATCTATTGACATTTTCAGAATTTTTTTCTATTGCTCAAATTCTCTTTTGGAATCAGAGTTCACAGCCTTCTGTGAAGAAACAAGCTATAAACTTTTCAATCTGGGTGTTTCCACCTCCACCTCCTAAACTCAACAACAGGGTGCAGCAAGTGGTTCCTGAAATCTTGTCGTCTCTGACTTCTGGGTCAGCAAACTAGGAGATGGCAGATGACGACTTGAAAAACGTTTACTGCTATTTAGATCAGATTTAGCTTCGTAAATGCCAAAAGGAAAGAATAAGAATCGGTGCAGGTCAAGTTACTCGAAGGAGACGGAGACAGCCAGGCTCACCTTGCTTGCAGCGCCTTGGATGTCAGATGGAGAACAAACATCCAGACTGAAAATAAACAATCAATCATTCAGGAATGATTTTATGCGAGTTGCTGTTGATCTTAAGGTCATTGTTCCTCTTACAAAAGCTGTTTCGGTGCTATGATTGGCTCTGAATCCCGATTTATATGTATCCCATATATTTTGAATTGAAAGATATTCATTTGTATATTTTTTATTCAAGAAATTAGTCTGTAATTTTTAATTACAGATGGATCTAGGTTATTGTTTTTTTCAACAGAAGAGATTACAAAGAGAAGCAGGGAAAATGCCTTTTCCCAGAGAGCTATTAATAATATTGTTTTTGCAGACATTGGGCTCATGGTGGTTAATTGGTGTGAGGGTGAGATGTGTTGCTGTGAGAAATTAATATTATGATAGCCTTTGCACTGAAAAACTTCCCAGCAAATTTATCACATTTGGTCGTAGAGAGAAACTCATGAAGGGTAGACTTGGAGGGATCAATCAGTTTGTCAGTTGAAGACAATAGGAATGAAGCATTGTTGCAATCATTGTTATCAATTGAGAAATGTAGGACTGTGGCAGTTAATACTCAAGACAAAAGACACTCCAGCGGTCGTATATGCACGAGTAACGCGAGGCGAAAATTTTCTTCGAAACAGCTCATGAAACAGTTTCAACACATAGCTCCCTCTAAAACCACAAATTCTCATTTTTAAATTTCCGTCTGAGATGTATTTTTAACTTTGGAAAGAGCTGTTTCACCATGCTCTTTATGCTAAGCTACGCTAATCGCCTCCCGGCTGTAGTAATGAACTGACATTGGGTGTGTTGTTTCAATATTCTCATCCGTCTCTCAGAAAAGAAAAGCCCAAAATGTTAAACCATTTCTTTAAGGCAGTAGAGGAGTTGCTGTCAGTCCATGAAATGACTAATGGGTAAGGACGACTGAATGCTGAATCCCAAGAGCAGACAGGAAGCAGGAAGAAACTTTACACAGAAAACTAATGAGCATAAAGAATATGAGTGAATAGAGGAGTACAGAGAATACAGATACAAGTGGAGGAAGAGCAAACCAACTTCAGATATCATCAGTACTCCATTATCATTAATACTGAGTAAGGTGAATGAATGACTCTGTCTCTGCCAAAGGTTGAGTCCAGCCAAATCTAAGTTTAGGTTCATTTGTTTATTTACTTAATCAAAGTTGAACCCAACATCACCGCACATTTACTTTACAGCTACAAGCAACTCCATGATCATGGCGCCACTCAAATGAGTTGAACGAGTTTTACTTTTGTAAATGCAGGTCTGATCCAGTTTTCTTAAGCAACACTATGGTCCATTCTAACCCGCCAAGTAAACATCTTAACCACATCAACCTTATTCACTGTAAGGTTGTAAATTGGATTACATACTGTAAATAAATAATGTACCACAGTTTGAAAATAGCCATCAAAGAGCTTTGCAGGGAAAGTTCAATGTGCTATTTATCTTGCCTGTACCGCATGTTGGTCGATCTGTTTAGGATCGTTGTCCTGCTGCATTGATCTAAAATTGGTGACTATTGAAAATGCAATTTTTTAACAGTGCAACACACTCTTGGCCCTAAAATCCTGTTATCTTTTCTAAATACAGCACTGAAGTCCTAAACTGGTTTAAATTCTATTAGCAGGATAGAGATATTTTTTTTAATTGGCAATTACACATCCGAGCGAAACAAACATTATGTGGAGTTTCCTAAGGGTCTGGTCTCAGGCCTCTTCTGTTCAACATCTACAGGCAGACTTATGAAAAACATACCATATCTTACCATAATTATGCAGATGACACACAGATTTACATAAAGGATATCACCAAGTGACTATGGTATACAATCAGCAAGTCAGTGCATTGAACAAATCAATGATTGGATGTGCCAACATTTCCTCCTGTCAAACAAAGATAAAAGTAGTTATGATTTTGGTGCCAATAAAGAATAATTAAAAGTCAAAACACAGCTACTTGAGTCCTCATTAAGAACATGAAATTCTCAGTTTCGTTGTCTTACTGACCACAGAATCAAAACAAACCGTGGAGAAAAAAGCAATCTATGCACCACATACTGTATTTGGAAAAACTTCCACTTCTCCAACTCTTATTTTTTTTTAAATTGAGGCCTAAAACTTTTCCGTTTGCAGCTGATTCGTATTAAATTAAATTAGTTTACCAGCTGTAGTCTTTCATAAATGTTGCATTAAGGCCACCTACTGGAAAGCGCTCGGTCTTCCCTGCCTTTGCGAATTTTGTGTGACACACGTGGCGCGGTACAAGTCTCAAAAGGATCCACATGAATAGGTTGTGATTCACAAATACAAACAAGCTTGACATTTGTCTGTGAATACTAATGAGACTTTTTAATCCCCTAGAAATGCAGGTGTTATTGGTTTCAGAAATGCCAGTTAACCTCCACTAAAGGTTAAGGTATTACAGTTCAGTCCCATTTAATGTAACAATAATACATCATATATTTTAGTTTTCAGTTTGTCTCTACTCATGTGATACTCCACCAATCTAAATGAGCTTAACACAGACGTTCCCTGAACTCACAACCTCCCTGGCAGAGCCTCGGATACACTACATTTCATACACATGAACGTTATGAAAATAAGTATTCAATATTCACATACATTTGAATGGGGTGGTGGAGGAGGGAGTTAAATTGCCTAAGCAGCCTGTGATGCAGCAGCAAAGATGCAGTGCTCTGCATACGACTATAGAATGAGCACTAAATGTTTATATGAACCATCCGAACCATCTAGTTTTAGAGATATGTTTTGGTGAAATATCACTGAATGATATCTCGAACATATATTATGTATATATATTAAACGACTTATTGCAGGAACCTCTGCAAGGTGCCATTTATGCCACAGCTGTGGTTTACAGTAGGAATATGCATGTACTGTAATTTTCTGTCAGCTTTCAATTTTGGGTGTGCCATGTAGAGTCAGTGTACCTCTTGGTTTATAATTAGTTGGAAGGTGGGACATAAGAAAGAATATTCTATACCAAACTGTGAAAATCATATTATCACAGGTAATATGGAGGGCTGGCAAACATAAAAACTCCCCATTCAGCATTGACTGCTGTGGCCTCCAGTTGTTATGTTTCTGTAAGATAACAAACATTTCCAGTCATGTTAGTGGCTCTAGGGATGGCAGTCTCAGTCTGTCAGTCATTCAGGACACTGCGTTGGATGGATTGCCATGAAATTCTGTTCAGACATTTGTGGCCCCCAGGGGATGAACTTTACTGACTTTTGTAATCCTGTGGCTTTTCCTCTAGTGTCACCATTAAGTTGACATTTTTGTCTTTTAGTGATATTTAAACCAGTATTGGATGATTTGGTGCCCAGAGGGTAAATTCAAATGACTTTAGTGATTCCTTGACTTTTCCTGTGGCCCGACCAACAGGTCCAAGTTTTCGCTAATGCTGTAAAATATCTCAACATCTACCGGATGGTATCGGACACAATCTTGGACGGATATTCGTGGTTCCCAGAGGATGTATATACAAAGATATGCTATACAAAGACGGTGAATATAATAAACTAACATTAGGATTTAGCTCAAAGCACCACTGTGCCCAAGTACGGTTTCACAGAGCAGCTGGCATGGCTGTAGACTCATACTCTTGTAAACAGAAAAGTCAGCCAAAACTGTTCTAATTACAACAAGCCATAATGAGAACTCCTCTAGAAAACAACAAGCTTATAGTGGCAACTAGCAAATAAAGTATTAACTCACAATAGTGCCATTCAAACACTGTAAATGTGCTATAAATGTAACCAGATGGTGCTGATACCTGATACTGTCACTTATTAGAGGGATTTAAGAGATGATGCCTGAGGCTGTCCAATCCTAATTTAATAGTAAGACACTTTATCACCTGTAAGGTGCCTGGTATCACAGCTTCCCACTGAGGTTAAATACAGGACGTACATCAGGGTCTCTCTCCCAAGCACTGTGTCAGTGCCCACTACAAGGTCATTCATGTGGACCAACAAGTGGTGCTTGAAATCAGGCCTCTGCAGCACATCAGATGAATGAACACAGATGTTCCTGAAGTCCTACAAAAGCCCTCTCAAAGTCCACTTCACAGGACTGCTGGTCAGCTTACCTTTGAGGTTGGTAAAACAAGCTCTGTGAAAAACAGAGGACAGAATCTTTGATAGTAACCACCTAAGCCAAAGAAAGTCTTGGTATGGAGCCTTGGGGCTGTTCAGGATATTTTCAACTGTGTCCACTCCAGGCAAGACTTCACATTTCCTCATTTGGTATTCATGTGGTCTCATGTCTCGCCCACTCACTTTTCTCTCGATTAAGTGTGACTCTTAGAGCACTTTCCGCCCCCAGGACTTAGCTTGGCGAAGCACTTCTTCCTCCAGAGTCTGGCCAAAATTGATCACACTGACCGGACGTTCCTTTGGTACAGAAATCATGAACACTGATCAGTATGAAAAACCTTTCAGGAATCAGACGCCCATAATCACAAACAGCAAATATCTATCAGTAACCCTCTTTTCTTATTTAGTCGTCATTACAATCTGATTCAATATTGTGGAAATCACTAATATTGACCATAGTGGCACTCTGTTTGACTTACGGATAGTGCTGTTTATCTGAACTTTCTATTTAACATTTAGTTTTGTGCCCTGGACTTTTGACTCAAAACCAGTTTGGAGATAACTGAATTTATAAAACAAACATAGAAACATTGGTTCAATGTTGTATAATTAATAATTATAAGATAATTACTTTATTGTATAATGTTATAATTGATATTTACACAGGGTCACATATGATACTATGTTAATTATTTGACTGAGGTGGACTTTTTTATATTATATAGTTCATTACAACATTATCACTATAAAGTATTGCATGTATGTATGTTTATTTATTTAGTAGTTTTTCTCCACTGATTTAAACTGGGCTCAGTGGGATACTGGTCCTGAACCCTCTCTTCGGTCATCTGTAGTAGTACTGCCACCACCAGCACTAAATGCACAAGGAGCTATTTTTAAACATTTATATGGCGTAATTTTAAATTCTTTGTTAATCACACAGTGAAAAGTTGCATGCTCAATTTTCACATATTGAGCGCAGGTACGTCGAAAGAATGTGTGCTTAGACAGTGAAGTGTTGAGCATGCTTTGCCCTTTGTGTATATTTAGGTGCGTGTTTTTCTTTTACATCCCATGGCCCAAATTGTGTAGCGAACCCAGATTATCACTCCGGCTTTGTCAAGGATGGGCTTAAAAGCTCCGAGCATCAACTATTGAAGTCAAAGTTCAGGGAGGTCAGGAGGGTGACCTCAAGTGTTCGCTATAGGTCACAGCTCACTAACTGTGACAAAGGATCAGGGACTGTATCCGGAAAGTCAATATTTCATGATGGGAGGAAACACTTACACCAGTGTAACCTTCACAGCCCTCAGCATCCCACAATCCTTTAAAGTGCTGGTTGCTCAGTTGCATGATGTCACATTGATGCAGTCTTTGTGTACGACTACATTGTATTTAACGGACATTTGCCTTTAGGTGGTCATGAGTTCCTGGTAAGTACATCACATGAATTAATCCAATGAGAAAGCCAGTGCATGAAGTAAGTAATGGAAAACCAGGCTGTCGGGAGCAGTACATGCGATGTGAGTGGTCACAACTCATGTTATAAATTTGGATACGTTCTCCAGCGTATTTCAGAGTAAACTTAAGTCAAATGAGGACCGCCCAAACTCACTTGTTTTGCTCTCTGAGGCTAGAAAACACAGGCAGACTAGTGAGCAAGAGACAGACAGAAAGCAGTGATAACTAGATTATCACTTGTCATGTCCATATCAAATAGGATTTCAGTGGGGAAAACAACATTATGTACCTTTCAAATAAATATTTCACTCATTGCACGACACTGAGACGTAAGCAAAATAACCACGAGACAGTAATTGGTGCTAAAATCATCTCTCTTCCACACTGTTTCAAGACTGGATTTTGCTACAAGACGAAGTCCTAACAGCTTCAAACTCTACATGTTCTGTAGTGGCAGCAGAGTTCAAGCAAAAAGAGTGGAAAACACCGTGTGGGAAACGAAAAAGCAATTAAGCGTGTCCACACACACACTTCAGTGCTTGTCACACTAATTAAAGCAGAGTTTCACCCATCAGGCCCGGCTGACGGGTCACTTTTATGGTGGGTGGAAACAGTGACTGCACCTGAGCAACTTCTGTGACATCATTGAAGTCATTAATTTATGAGTTAAATGAATTAACCTGATGCAGATAGTGAGCTTGATGCTAATTAACAAAATATATTTAGGTAATGTAGGTTTGCTGGTTTGTCTGGATGCTGCAGTCAACTCTGTTTGCAGGACAGGAGCTGTCTGTCACTTCACATTTGACAGTTTTAGCTCTGCATTGGAACAGGTTTAGTTAATCTGGTCAGTGTGTTCAAAACACTCATATTTTAGCCAATGTACAGTTAAATACGCAGCTTCTCGCTCAGTGTTGACGCACAACACTAGCTCACAAGCAGACGTGTGTTAGTTTGGGTCATTAAAGCGCTTAGGTTAAGATTTTGGTTCCATTTTTAAACCTTGAAAATGTTTCAATATTAGAATTCTTGAATAAGGCTGCCCATGTGCTGAAAAATTTAAAAGTAAAACAAAACTATGTACTTTCTGACTAACCACACTGGCTGCTGATCAGCAAAAGTTACATAGGCTCATTCCAAGGTTCGCCCAACACAGAACAGCAGATAACATAGATCTGGAAATGCAGAACTGGTTTTCTAATTTTTCCAATAATAGAATTTTTCTTTTACAGTTTACAAAAGATAATTATAAAAATAAAAATTGTATCATTCACCAGCTACTTTTACTTTTGTCACATCCATTTAATTCTAATTAATAGATTAGAGGTCAAAACAGGCAGGAAACAGATAAACTAAATACATAGGCTAGAAAGAAGAACATGGCAACTTCACCAATCTGGCAGAGAACAATGACAGTGGTATATTTAGTGAGTAGCTGATGAGGAAATGAGATGCGGGTGAGAAGGTGGGCGAGCAAGGCCAGGCACTAAAGAGCAGATGAGGGAAGTGGGAACAGGTGAGTGGATGGGTGGTGCAGTCAGCTGATGTGCAAAGGAAGTAAAGTCCAAGGGCGTGACAATTATGGTATATCAGTATTGACCATAAATAAAATATATTAACCCAACTGCAGTGGGAAAAGATCTTACAAATTAGCAGCAACGTTTGTGTGTTTTTCTGTGACTCATTTATAATTTCAGTTTATTTAATAAATCACATGTGGCTCAGCTGCCTACTCTACTGACAAGCTTTAAAAAAACACTGGTCATCTTTGCATGCTGGTCTGATGTGTCAGCTTATTTATGGTGCTGGTAAATTTTCCATATATGGTTACTTATTGTCAGACAATTTGTACTGAAAAGGTCCAAAACAATTGGGTTGTCATAAAACTCATGGTAAAGCAGACACTTAAAATTAATAATAGAGTAAAATAAATTGTGATATCTTCAAATCACAACACAAGAGATGAACCAGATCCATAAATTTCATCAGAAGCACAGAAAAACATGTTAACTCACTAAATCATGCATAATGTATAGAGGCCAGAGCTGAAACAAGGAGGCATTGAGCCTCGTATTCACAGGACATTATGTTACACAATGAAACGCCTCATCTGTCTTCAGCTGACATGAGAAGCTAATAAACATGAAATGAAAACTATGCTCCCATGATGGTTAGCCCATTTTTAGGCGTGAAAAAACAACGATCATCCTCATATCACGAGGCTTCATTCATACACAACACTTGCTCTGGAGAGTTATGCAGAGCTACAGCTGAGGACGTCAACCTCATCTCAGCTGTATCTAACTGCAGCTGTAACAAGTGAATTTCCCCATTGTGGGATGAATAAAGTCTTATCCTATCTTATCTCATCTTATCTCATGGTGCCACTAGAGGTGGCCTTAATTCAGTAACGAAAGAAACCACAAAAGCTGTCCGACCGACTGTCTGCGTTCTGCTTTGCCTTGATTCCCTTTTACTTCTTAGAGACGGTTGCTTGTTTACTGACTCATCCTTTTGAACACTGAAAGTTAAGAAATCTAAGCGTCAGACCAGACTGACTCATCAGTAAGTGGTCTGTAGCTTGACCTTCATCCATGGACTCACCAGAACACTTTCTGTTGTGCTGTCCGGTGCATACCTATATTTTCATCTCTGGGGAACAAATATCCAGCACTGAGACTGAAATCGCTGTTTTTTGCTACATCTGAATATAAAGCATCTGTAAAGGCTGACCTTTTAGTTGCACAGTTGGATTTACATTCATCAAATGGACAAAAACATAACTCCAAATAATGCTAATGTTGCTCCATGTCTGCTGGATGTGTGAATTGGCAACTGTTGGCATATCAACTTGATCATTGTAGCCACTGTAGTCAATAATAGTCATTTTGCATCCAAATGACCAAAAGACCCAATTAATGTAGCTTCAGACTATAAAAATCAGAGTACTCACACTGAAAAATGGCCCCCATAGAGTGTACATTATTATGTGCTTTATGATTAGATTATTATTTCTGATGTATTAACTTGAGAGAGGTAATTTAAGTGTTTTCTCACACAGCTGCCATGACAACAACAAATATGTCACTTTTGTGTTTACAGCTTGTTCTGCTGGCCCAGTGTTGACAACGAAACTCAAACATTGAATTAATACAGCTAATGCCTGTGTCAAACTGTTTCTCTTTATTAATGCACTAATGGATCCATTTACATCACTGTCTTTTTACCTGCCATCAGAAAAATCTGAAAAATAATATGAGTCAGCCCCTAAAAGTGTTTGTGATTAACACAGTAGCAGCTTGTGTCTCGCTGCAGCGCAGAACATCTTGTTGGTATGACATAGTGGTTACTAATAACTGTGAACAGCCTGAAGGCAGAGGCCTGGTGCAGAAACCAACAAAGCAGACTGAACAAAACAAAAAGTTTAACAATTTATTCATGAGCCCCTGATGGTGCAGAAGAAAATGCCATGAAGGCACTTGAATCGTAAAAGTTCACCAGCAAGCAATCTGCTGAATTTAACCACTTAACAGCAAATAGTAAACCTGAGCTGCAGATTCTGAACCCGCCGGCGTGTGTTTTAGATTATAGGCCTACTGTGCATCGCTCGACAACCTCGACAACAATATCAAATCTGCACACAAAATGCTGCCTGCTCTGTGAAGTAGTCTCAGATTAATTAGACTGCCATTTCAAATAGGCTGTTTACACTTTTTCGATTGTATATAGCTCTTTGAGTTCCTCGGCAATCACTTGGCTCTCTGTCGGCTCCAGGATAATACCACTGGTGCACCGGCTGTTGTGTTTGCTAGAAATACCTGCAGCAACTTGGTAACTGCGGGCAAAATTGAAAAAAGATCAAAAGTACAAAGTGAAAAAAAGTGCAATCATGGAGAACATAAAGTCTTAACTGTTTTTTTCTCCTCTTTTTTATACAAGCATCACAAACCTAATGCATTTGCTTTTTTCCGGCAATTACTTTCCTGAACAATAAGAGCTGGCTGTTAGAAGTGCCAACAGTCTGAGCGCGCTTCACTGCCTACTGATCCCAAAGCCAGAGCAAACGCTCAAGATGCAGTGCCACAAATGGATGCTATATGCCTGCCACCCATCCATCCATCCATTTTCTGCCACTTATCTGAATCTCTACCCAACTACGCTCTGCAGCTCCTCCTGCAGGACACCAAGGTGTTTCCAGGCCTCTGCTCCCTTCCCATCAGATGCATAAACCGCCTCAGCGGACCCCTTTCGATGTGATGAATTCAACCATTAACATCAATTTAAAAAACTGACAAATGTCTGTTTCATCCTCCACAGTGTGTTTCTGTGGTCATTTTGGGATTGTTCTTTACTGTAGAAGGATATTAAAGGCGCACTAAAGTGATTTATGTCTTTGTTAGACCCTGCCTGTCTATAAAATGCCCACTTCTTTCAAACTCCTTGGCCCTGGTTTGTAACACTGGCTGTGTAAATGCGTAGGCTTCATGCCCAAGCTGAAACAACCCTGAAGACATCATCAGGGTTATGTTCTTAGACTTGATAAAGATCCTCCTGAGCCACTGAAGACATCACACAACTGTTTTCACAGACTAAGTAGCACCCCCATTGACTACTAAACTAAACCAGGCTGTTAAATTATATTCCGGGGCATGTTTGCTTAATTTCGAGGTATAACTCACAGTCAGCTAGAATAGCTGCGGCTCGTAATGACAAACCCACAGAGACTCATCACCCGACTTTTCAATTTCCCTCTGTTCTACAGAGCTTTTTAGCTTCTAAAAAAGACTCTAATAACTCTCACCAACTGGTTTCCAGCAGCAGCAGGCATCTGTTTGCAGTGAAAAGGCTCTGAAAAACCCATTGTACACTACTTGCCCTGCACCAAACAGCAGACAGACACAGTTAGTGACTAGCTACTGAACATTTGGCATCTAAAGAGCCAGATATTTCCTTTCAGAGTTGGTGGAGACCAAACAGAGCAGAAAAGAAAGATGGACAGAATAATAACATGTCTCCAAATTTATGATGATGTTGGGTAAGGTTTATTGTAGCGTTACTGAAGACCTTAAATGCTGCAGCCAACATAAATTCTTTCATCATTAGATTGTTGCCACCATTAGTCTTATTGTCTCACCTATACACTGTAGCTACTTAAGATTTTCCAATTCTCTGAAGGGATGAACACCGTTCTTCCAAACGATTTAACACTTTGTCCATGAGGACCACAACATATGATTCACATTTATTGTATACTCACTAGTCATCAAACCATTCACTGACCCTGCAGAAGGACCCTTTTTTTTACAGCAGAAAAAAAAATATCCTCTGTCTGTACAAACCTTTCTAGAATAATTCCAAGGCTCTCAGAGGTTTAGCAACTGTAAAAGCACTTGTACTATAAAGAATAAATGAGGACGAAAGTGCATGACAAGGCACACCAACAAATATCTCTGTAAAGCAGTAATCACTAAAGAAAGGTTGACTGTACTCTCATTTTCTTTTAATCCAAATTTCTGCATACTGCAACACACTGTACATTAACAGTTGGGATCTGACCAGTAGTCTGATCACAGACTTCTGCTATTACTGCCAACTCTGCACCTCTACCCCACCTCATCCCATCTATCACTTCCACCCCAGTTGCTCTAAAGGATTCAAACTGGCAGCAGTCCAGTGACAAGTTGGCTTCTTTAACCCTCGGAAGGTTGCAGCACCACAGCACAACGCCAGATCTTTTTCTTGCTTGTGATTGCATTAGAAAACAACTACTCCATTTCAAGATTGCATGAGAATTTAATGTACATAAAATGTTACCAGGATACATGTGCAATCTATAAACATGCAAGGCAATAATCCTTAAATCATGTGGATTCTATACAAGCTCTGTCTCGACTGGCTTGTGTATTTGTCACATCTAACATGCCTGCCACAGATTTTCCATTCATTACTCAATGAAACCGACTGTGTGGCACTGAAGGTCTTCCTGAGGATGTACAGTATGTGGCAGTACAAAGACAAGTCTTCCTCAGTCTGTCTTTACAGTTGCTGAACTTGTGTAAATGTTGCACAATGCAGTACTTTCTGCTTGCAAGCAGAAAGTACTGCATTGTGCAACATTTACACTAGCTAATGCACAATCAATTAACTGTACACTTAATACAATACTTAATACAACGAAGGGTTGTACAACGAGGTGCAGTCATAGTCCTTTATTGCTTCAGAAAGACAATTATTATTTATGGCGGCATGTGGAGGGTGAGTTGAGGAGTTTTATAGCCTGAGGAAAGAAGTTGCTCTGTAGTCTGGTGGTACGACAGCAGATACGTCTGCGTCTCTTGTCAGACGGCAGCAGAGTGAACAGGCTGTCGCTGCGGTGGGTTTGGTCTTTTAATATCCTATAGCACTCCTGTCCTGGGCCGTGCACATTGCATGCCAATTTGTGATGTTTCCTGTCAGGATGCTTTCTATTGCTCCTCTGTAAAAGTTGAGAAGAACTTGCTGTGCGAAGTCTGATTTTTTAAGTTTCCTTGAGAAATACAGCCGTTCCTGAGCTTTCTTAACCAGGGAGGAGATGTGAGATGATCATGACAGGTTCCCTGTGATGTTGATTCCCAGGAACTTAAAACAGTTCACCTGCTCCACTGATGTAGACAGGGGTGTGTGTTTTCACCTCCTTTTTTTCTTAAATCAGTGATCAGCTCCTTGGTTTAGCTGACATTATGCAGCAAATTGTTCTCTGAGCACCACTCTGCAAAGGTTGCTGATTTCCTCCCGATATGAATCCAGCCGATGATGGTGGTGTCGTCCTCAAACCTCAGAGCAGTTCTCTTCATGTCGGGGATTTCAGTTGTCGGTGTACAGCATGAACAGGAAGGGGCTCAGCACACATCCCTGGGGGGCGCCGACGTTCAGCACAAGAGTGGAGGAGGTGTGAGCGCCAAATCCAGACTGTCTAGGGTCTGTTTGTGAGGAAGTCCAATAGTCAGTTGCAGAGTGTAGTACTCAAGATCAGAGTGCTCAATTTCATATGGGAAATTGTACTGAATGCTGAGCTGAAATCAACAAACAGCATTCTGATGTAAGAAAAAAAATATGTATTAATAATATGTATATAATATTTTATTATAACATAATGATAATATGTATCCAACAGATACATATTATTATGTAGAATAACATAGAAGAAAAAAAACACAGAAGAATGTTATTCAGAAGAATAAAAGAAAGAAGCCGGCTGATTTATGCCCTTGTTTATAAGAGTAGTTGTTGTCTGCTGCTGCAGTACATGCTGTACTAAACGCACAACTCGTTCCATGTAACATTCCCCTTCAGACTCTTCAATGATTGTAAGGTCATAACTTGCTTAGTTAAAATGAGTTTTAAATTATATTCAAACCTGCATTAGTTAGGGTTAGTTAGGCACAGTTAGAAGCACAGCAAACAGTAAACACAACAATGACATAAAAGCACATAACTTATAAAGTTGATATGATGAATAAAAAGTTGCTTATTTACACAAAATTTATTAAGTTAATAGTGTTCCTGTTCACCTGACAAAATGTACAGTAAGCCTAATATTCACTGCACTTTTAGCTCTGTTTTGATTACCACAAACTCCTAAGAGAAATATCCGGCTCTTTAGAATCAGAATCGGGTTTATTGTCATGTAGGTTTTCACATACAAGGAATTTTCTGTGGTGTATTGGTGCATAACAAGCTTAATATAAGTAGTATTAAAATACTAAAGACTGCAAGCAACACCTTTCACATTACACATAGTCATTTGATCCATTGCTGATATAAAAAAATATTTATTATTGCAGCTTTAATCATGTCAGAGAAAGAGGGAAAGTTAACTTTAGGTGTTTTATTTAGTGTGTGGTTCAGGTTTATGAAATGACTAATTCCCCTGTCAGGACACACGACAAACATCAAAGATGGATTGCAGATCTGTAACACAGGATTGATCTGAACTGTCCTCGGGTTGGATTAGCCTGTCAATTGATCAGCGGTGAGCAGCGCTGGTGACTCTTGCAGCAGCGATGATATGTGCAGAGACCCAGGTGTGCTCAGAGCTCAATCACAGATTCATACTGTGATTCTGATACAATTCTACATACAAACACAGAGAGCAAATGTTCTGCACGGAGCGTCAGGGAGACTTAGCGGGGAGAGACTCTTCTTCAACTGGAGGACTTGGTTTTAACCCCTCTGTCAACAAGCATCTACAGTGCTGAATATTCGTGAATACGACCCTGAATCCTAATCAGCTGATCTGCAGGTTCACATTCACAACAAAGGTGGAATTCATCATAATTGTAATAAAATGTGTATGTTGATAGATTTTTAGACTAAACCATAACATTGACCATAAAAGTATGTCTCATCTCTATTTAAAAGACTGACAATACATTTTCCAGTAAAAAAAAAAAAATGTGCATGGCCAGATAAAGAAACTAGTCCAGCTCCAAGGATATGAGCAGACCACCCTCTGCTGATGGGCCTGGTGTACTGCACATGCTGGGGCGCATGGATGGTATGTGCCCAGTGTCACGTTTCCTTGTCAATGGGTGTGTTATGAATGGTGTTAATGCACAGAAATGCAAGTGTGGTTTTAGGCATGTTTGTAATTTTAAAAAAAAATATATTTAAACAACACTGTTAGTTGTATTAATGCCAGGCCATGGACATAGCACATGTTCCCCTTCTTTTGACAATTAACTTTTAACAGGTGAAATCAGACACTTAAATAGTCACATGTGCAACGTAGAGCTGCGTCTGAAGGTCGTCAGTGACACAATTAAAGAGTTAAAAAATAAAATAAATAAATAAACATTTCCTATCTCTGTGCAAGAAGTTGACTCGGCGCAATGTAACCTGGGAAATGGATTTCTCATTCCCCGACGCACTCATCGCGGCGTTCCACACCCGAACTACATTTCCCATGAACCCCCGCGCGGCCGGTCGCCGTGACACGCTGCTCTCCGCGCAGTCCGTCCTGCCGCAGCGATAAATGTGCTCCCTGAACGACACATCGCCCGGGCACGTTTCGCATGGCCCTCGGGATTAAACGGCGCAGGTTTTGCCTCGACCTCAACACGTAACTTCCAGCGTAAGTGTTGTCTTTCTTTCCGCTCTTTAATTCATTTTGTTTCACCCGCAAAATCACGATTTCCTCCCCCGCCTGTGACGGGGCTGGCGAGGCTGCTAACGGGGCGAGCTAACGTCGGGCGTCAGGAGCCAAAGTTTGGCCCTAACAACTCAACTCGAAGCACAACAACCGTGTGCTTCAGTAAGATAAAATCCTTCTTTACTTCTCCCGCTGGAGAGTGCGTCAACAGCCCGGGAGCCAAACGCTGCGCCCTCCGTGTCCTCCAGACAAAACTGGCCAATGTCAACTAGCCCAAAATAGATGTCTGGAAAGCTAGCGTCAATTTAGCGTTACACTTCCGGTTGGGACTTCCAAAATAAGACAGGGCAGAGTCCCACAGGCTTTTTTTCCCCTTCTACAGCCTGTGTGAGTACTTTTATTTTGAAGTTGTATGTAAGGACTTCCTGTCTTATTGCGGGGATTTCACGCAGGTCCTGCAGTAGTTTGTGCAGCTTTGCCAGAAGTTTTTTTTTCTGGTTACATGACAGCAAACCTCGCCCTATTTTTTTTTTTTTTTTTTTTTTTGTAACTGCGTTATTTGCAAACGTAACGTTCATTTGAAGTCGCGTTTTTTTTTTGTTTTTTTTTTACTGTTTTTTGTGTACTTTGTGCACGAAACTCACCCACTCGTTTGTTTTGCTCCAG
This sequence comes from Lateolabrax maculatus, assembly GCA_031216445.1. Lineage (NCBI taxonomy): Eukaryota > Metazoa > Chordata > Actinopteri > Acropomatiformes > Lateolabracidae > Lateolabrax > Lateolabrax maculatus. Next base: position 3,977,944 of record CM062199.1, read on the forward strand.
GTGCTGCATTTATGGTTGAGCAATCATAACACAAGGTATGTGCAGGACTTTAATCTGTCATTATAACCTGTGTGATCAGTTGAATGCGATATAGATAACGTTATATAACTAACACAGGGAGGAATTTAGCTCCTGGTTGGTTTGCTCAGTGAACTCTTCAAGGTTAGAGTACTATTTATCATATGTAACGGGGAAGTCACACATGTATGTTGTAGGTATTTGTATAAAATAAAAGTACAATATGCTTTTTAACTGGGAGAACCAGGAAGAAAAAAACAATAAGTGGCTGTACCTGGAAGGAAAAGACTAATGGCTTAGGAGGAAATACTTTTGTATTAAAATATGTTGTGTTGGTGAAGATCTAGTTTCCTTTAGTCTGCAGTCCAGATTTAAAAGTGACCAGATATGTAAGGTTGCAAAGTAATGTCTGCACTGGATAAAGGGGGAAACTATTGAAAAAAATATGTGAAGTATTATGTCAACAGCAGGTAAACAGCGCTTTTTCTTTATGAACGCTGGTCACATCGAATGTTTGTCTTCACAGCCTGGATGTTAACTTGAACTTTCAGTGTCTGCATGTCGGCGCGCCGTAGATTTTGCAATGAGGTCGTACAACGTTCAGTGTGTCACCCAGTTATCACAGTGATTTAGACACAATAGACTGCAGGTATTTCAAATGCTGATTGAGATTATTTGATATACATTTTTTTTAGCAAGAAGGTAAATGGATCATTTGCAGGTTATGCAGGAAAGATCACAGTTAGAAGTTCTACATTTCAATAGTATATCTGGGTGATTTGGACAGACTTATGTCAAATTTGTGTCCATGACGTGTAAACTTACAAACTCCTCATGTAAAGGATTTAACCTTAGTTTTTCCTGCGACGGGTCCATGGTGCTTACTCATTATGGCATAAGATAACCTTCCAAAAATTCCCATTTGGTCTCTTTCCTTACACCTCAATCAGTCAGACAGAATTACGGAACGGTAATAGAGCTGAGACGATAAGTCAATTAAGAAAGTCAGTCTGCAACTATTTAAATAATCCGCTAATCATTTAAGTAATCTTTCAGGCAAAAATTGCTTCCCAAATGTCAATATTGATAATATGACAATCCATGATGAATGAAGTAAATATTTTAGTGTTTTGGGGGGTTAGTGCTCAAAGACGTTAACTCTGACTCTTAGATCTTGTGATTGACATTTAATATTATTTTACACAAAATGATTAATGGATTTAATATGTTGCTGGTAGGTTTTGAGTTTATTCAGTGTCTTTTTCTGCCTTATCCCACAGTCTGTGTTTAAAAGTCACAGCAGAGAAGAGGAGGAGGAGGAGGAGAAGATGATGATAATGCAGCGCATCCTAAGTAACGGGACCCTGCGGAGGGTGGCGGCAGCGCGCCCGTTGCTGGTGGGCGTCACCGTCCCAGAGCCGCCGGTAGCATTTTGCTGCTGCGTCCTCCGCCTGTCGCTCCCTCCACCCACAGGCCAGCGCTGGCTGTCGACCTCGGCCTCCAGCAAGGCAGCACATCAACCAAAACACCAGCCACCGCAGGAGGAGCCACAGTCCAGCTCCACACCTCAAACACAGGAGGTCCGGAAGGAGGAAGCTGAGCCTGATGCTGTGGAGGTAGACCCCCTGCAGGACAAGTCCATCGGTCTGGTCCAGAGGTTTAAGAGGACCTTCAAACAGTACGGGAAGGTGCTGATCCCCGTACATCTCATGACGTCCTCCATCTGGTTTGGGACCTTTTATTACGCTGCTATGAAGTGAGTCTGGTTGTGTTCTTAGTTTAATATCAAAATCTCGTTTTCGAAGCCTGAAAAAGTCATGGAATAAATAATTATTACAGTGATCTTACATGGAAAAGCTCCCACGTAATGTTAAGTTTCGCTACAGTCACCAACGTTTCTTCACTTCTTCCATGTAATGTGACGCAGTGACTCCTCAGCACTAAAGTCCAATGTAAGGAGGTGTGTCTTATTTGTCCAGTGTAGTAATCATTTCTGGTATTGATTCAGAGTCACTGTTGCATGGAAATTTTTATGATGGGTCCTTGATGAGTCATGGAAAAGTTTTGAAATTTTGTCCATGAAAATGCGTGGGAACCCTGACTGACAAACTGTTTTTTATCTGCTGTACAACTTTAACTCTGATATATCAACTAACACTAATTTAAAAAAAAAAAACATGTTTTATTCTAAAAGTGAACGAATCCTGTTATTAAAAGTCATTCTGATGCAGCACAACATTGCACAGTTTTTGGCAGCTAATGTGCTAACAATCTTCCCCCTCCTAAATGTTTTTCTTCCCCTCAGAGGTGTGAATGTAGTGCCATTCCTGGAGATGATTGGTCTACCAGAGTCACTAGTTGGCCTTTTGAGAAACTCCTCAAGTGGCTACGCTCTGACTGCGTACGCCATGTACAAGGTAATTTCATCCAGGATCCTCTGGGTCTTTATTGAAGTGAACATTTAATATGTTTGCACATTGATTAGCATCAAAACATTCACATTGTCAAATTTCCTCACCTCTTACCCAACTTTTAGATTAAAATTTGTCTCATTTAGAATATTTAACAAGCGATTTATGAGTGATGGATTAAGGCTTTTATTTTGCTCTACTGACCAGCCAGTGTGTGTTTCTTCGTTTCCCTACAGATTGCGACCCCTGCTAGATATACGGTGACTCTGGGTGGCACGTCACTGTCTGTTCAGTATCTCCGCAAGCACGGCTACTTATCCACACCACCACCAGTTAAAGAGTACTTCCAGGACAAAATGGAGGAGACAAAGGAAAAACTGACAGAAAAGATGGAGGAGACAAAGGAGAGATTTTCAGAGAAAATGGAGGAAACAAAGGAACGTTTCTCTGAGAAAATGGAAGAGACTAAAGACAAGCTTTCTGAGAAACTGCAGGAAACCAAAGACAGAGTCTCCGAGGGAAAAGCGTTTTTTAGAAAGAAAAACGATTAGCAAATAACGTTTGCAGGTGGTAAATGATCCTATTTTGATCTCAACAAGTAATCAGTGAGTTAAGTACAAGTAACAGATGGCACTTCTGAGGCTGTCTGGAAAGAAGAGAAAGACATTGTACTACCTATGTCCTAAAACTGCACCTCACACATCTCAGTTATCACCTGTTGTCTGTTTTAAGTGTCAAATTCAGTCCCTAATTGTCCCTGTCACGATGCACTGTAAGTGTAGACTAGACAGCAGCTTAGCAGACTCCTGGCAACGCTACATTCTGGCTCAGTCATCTCAGGCTGGATTTACACAGGCTCAAGTGATCTGGACTGTAAGTTGGCTGTTTAAAGAGAAGCTGTGTCTCATTTCTCTTCACATACTGGCCTTCAAAGGAGGGAAAAAAGTCAATCTTCCCGTGTTAAAACAACATCCATTAAAGACTGTATGGGAGAGAGCAGTGCTAATCCTTCTGGTTGTTAGGAAAATAAAACTTGAAGTGTACTAGTCCATCAAAGCCTTTCTGAAGGCTGGGTATCACCTTGTGTCTTTTCTAATGTAATGAGGAAGAAATTAAGTTTTTCTAATGTATTTTTATCTGAATTGCCCAAGCTAATATATTCCAAAATTGTACCACTTCATGTATCGACTGAAAGTTGTGTATGAAATGACAAAGTCAGATGGTGGTTTGAAAGCTGCTCGTGGAGCAGATTAAGTCACAAGTGAGTGTCTGTTTACATGTGATGAGTTGTCAGTCATACATGTAAACATGCAGCGGGTTCAGCGTGTATGAACAGTAGAAACACTGTGATACACGGGCAGTGTGCCAGAGGAAACGTCTTGGGTACTTCAGTAAATAGACAAACGTGCTTGTCAGAAATTTAAACAGATGTCCGATTAAAACCACAACTGAATAAAGCGAAATGTTAATCATCCAAGTTTGTATGCTGCATTTCTAGGTGAGACTTTACAACCAGCAACATGAAGACTTCTTGTGTTCGTACTTGAAGTGAGACTATGGAACTTTAGAAAGAGAAAGTAAAATGTTCCACTTCTTAAAGGAAATTTTAATACATAACCAATAAAACCAGGCCTATTAAGCTGTGAACTCACAGAGGTTTCCCTGCTACTGCCTGACTCGGTCGGATGTGACCAGAAGCTTCTGGTGGCTAATGTTCGTAAACGTAAGGTAGAACTTGTTATGTAATCAACATGAACTCAGTCAGTCCACGGCCTTTTTGTGCTTCTGTTACACTGTGTTTTAACACTCACAGTTATGCCCCAGTTGTCGTTTGTGAGGACAGTGGCTGCTGTTTAGTGAAAGTTGCATAGCCGCACTTTAAATCCATCACTCTATGAATCAGCAAAGACGTCCAGGTCTCATATGGACCTTACAGGACCAATATACAGTGTGGCACCCCCAAGTGGCACAAAAACATCACTGCATCTTCAAAAAACTTCAAAAAGTCAAAGTACTACAGAAATGTAGTCCCTGTGATGGTTCCTCATTAAATACTTAATATATAACTGGATTTTCATTTCTGATGCATTAATGTAAGAGTTGCACTTAACTGTTGAGGTGGAGCTAATTGTTACTTTATAAGATGATCATACTTTATATTTTGTGCACAAAATCGTATTCTGCTTAGCAACTACTGACAATCGCTGTCAGATTAATGTGGTCATGGAGGGATTAAAAGATAATTGGGCCCCAGTGCATAGATGCCCCTTACCTTGTGACCAAGTCAGGTGACCTCACATTTGTGGAGTTTTATGATGTCCTCCATCATCTCCCTAAACATCCTTCATCAAATCTTCCTCGTGCCAGCCTCAAAGTAAATGTTTGGGCCATTGGCACAGTTCCCCTTTCAATCTGGTCACTTCACAGCTGTGACTGAGGGGCCCCCTGACCGCTGTCCCCGGGGGGCCGGTTCAAATATTCTACTCTTTACTTCACTACTTCAGCAATCCATCCATCAAAGTAATGAAGTAAAGAGTGGAATATTTGTCCCTTAAATGTAGTGGAGTAGAAGTTTAAAGTAGGATGAGATAGAAACAGTTTTTACTGTACAATTACAGTACAACTACTTAATGCAGCATTTTTCTAGATTCTGGCCACTTGTAGAGAGCAAAACAAACTGTAAACACTGACGTATTATTACCTTATAAAGTTTATATGGCTAATGTGTTAGTACACCTTTGCCTGGGTACACATTCATTCATTCAGAGTCGTGTTTCTGGCCACCTGTCCTGAGTTCAATATTCTCTCTCCTTTTGTTGATGTTTTGGTCTCCGACAACTCCTGAGAAAAATATCCAGCTCTTAAGCTGCTAAATGCTCCACTACAGTGTGTTCACCACTACTCACTAACTGTTTATTACAGCATTTTTGATGAAAATCAGCTGCCTGCTGCACCTGAACACGAGGTTGAGAGTGAAGCAGCACAGTAAATCTGTGGGACGTAAAACCAAAACGATGAGCTGAAAGACGCTACGGAGCCAAGGGGAAACTGAAGGGCTGGGATCATCTTTTGAATTCATCACTTTGAGTGACTGTTTTACATCACACAGGGATTTGAACCAGTGTTAATATAAAAACACTGATTAGTGCAGCTTCATGAACAGTACTTGATCAACAGTATACATGTGTGCACCTTAAAGGTCAACCTTATCAAATGCTTTACACTCAGTGGATCTGAATGTTCCCCAGAGATAAAGGTACAGGTATGCACCGGGCTGCACAACAGGAGGGAAAGTGTTGTGGTGACTCAGTGGGTGAAGGTCAAGCTACGCAACACTAACTGAGGAGGCAGTATGGCTCCGATACTTAGTTTTCTTAGCTGTCAGTGTCCAGAAACGCTAAACAGACCTAAACATCCTGCTGTCAGATCCTGGACGTGCTCCAGCCTGCCTCCTTCATTATGAATCTTATCTATATGTAAATATGATAGGAGTGCTCGGCGCTGAAGGGAAGTGTGTGTGAGTTACAATGACCTCTGCTGTCCAACCTAATGAACAACTGTTTATGCAGTCCGAGGCCCCCACACACGAACGAACACCTGTCTGTTCTCCCACAGGGAGCGTGACACAGAGGACAGAGCGGCGCTGCGATTCCTGAAATCATTTTAGTGTAAAGGCAATCTGCGTTCCTCAGGTGTGAGTCAGTGGCTGAACATGACTCAAGTGTCATGTTGCCTCTGGGAGGCCTGAGGTGAAACACAGGTCAGGAGGAAAAAAACTCTGCCCAAACTGTCCAAAGTCTGTGATTTCCTTAAAAAGGTCAGTGGAATGATCTTCCGACAGACTGTGCGAACTTTAGAAAGTTGCAGTCGAAGTCGCATTTGTTGAAAAGCTTTGTTTATATTTAAAGGGCAACGTCAAGCAGAAATTGACCAAAAATCTATATGCAATCTGCATCTAAACTTTTTACATAAAAGATAAAAATGAAAGTGGTATCTAGGCAGCCAGATAGATGTGGTTCTATATGTCTAGATCTTGAGATATGTGTCCCTGAGATTCACGTTGTACTGGAGGGCCTCCGACCCAGTACAATGGAGCACCATCGTGTGGTGCTCATAGCATTCAAAAATGACATTTTAAAAGTGCAGCGGCAACATGCATTTCCAGAAATAATGTCCCTGTTATTATTGATAAATCACAATACAGACTGTCAGTTTTCATAAGGACTATTTAAAGCAGTTTGAATTCAAACTGATTATCCGGAGTTACGGGGACACTGAAAGATGAACCTGTTGACCCTTTTAAATGTCAAGCACAATAGTGGAGGTCGTCTTACTAGCTTTTCTTTTACAGGGCTATCTGCTCTGAGAAAGATATCTCGAAACCAAAGCAGATAAAATCCCAAACGACCTGCTTTGCTGGAGAGACGTAAGTGAGAGTGTCAGTAAATTGGGTTAACTGACCCTTTACTGTAGCAATAATAATAATAATAATAATAATAATAATAATAATAATAATAATAATAATAATAATAATGGCATTAATAGTAATACACTTCCAAAAAGTTGGGGGACTCACAAGAGACAAACTTAAAAAATATGTTTAAAAATCAGTAGGATCAGAGGCTGAGATATCCTGGCTTTCAGTCAAATATATGGGTCAAAACCCCAAAACCTCCTACATTTCCCACAATGCAATTCCATAGAATCCTTCATTGGCTGCAGTGCATTCAGCCGAGCCTGCGTGCCACTTGTCACGTAGCTTCAAGGACAGGGAACCCCCAGAATTGAAGTGCAGGTGGCACATCCAGGTCTGACACTGAATTGCTTATGGAAGACTTGGACGCAAAAGGACACAAACTGTTTTACAGGCTGAGAAGCACCATGTATGAGACGTAAACTGATCTTCGTGTGAAAGTAGGGATGGGTATGTTTAAAATATCTTTGACTACAGGATATATAAAGCGCTGGATCTTTGGGAAAGCCGTAGTAAATTAAATCTGTTTGGTCTGATTTCAAAAGAAGTATTGCCTTAGTTAAAGCTCTCCAAACAACAGTGAACATTTAAGCACTGCTTCATGATAAAATATGGAAGTGAAGTACTAGAAAGCAGTTTCCTTCTCCTCCTCCTCCTCCACTGTTTCCTGTCTGATGTTAAAAGCCCGGGAGAGGCTTTAGACTCTGAAGCTGCATCGTGTCTCATCTGAGAACAAACCACAGCTGATGTATGCATGATTTCCCCTGCATGGCCTTCACCAGTCTGCCAGCTCCCACAGATGTGTGTGTGTGTGTGTGTGTGTGTGTGTGTGTGTGTGTGTGTGTGTGTGTGTGTGCAGTCTGAAGAAAGTGAGTCAGGAGGAGCACTATCAGGACGGTTGTGCGCTCCTCGCAGCGGTTTTCCAGCAGGAGGTTCACTGAAAGGACGGGAGGCGGGGCCCCGGGGCCACCCTCCCTCTGCACTTGTAAGTGAGGCTAAGTGCTTTGAACATTAAGCTTTGTTTCACTCCTGTGAATGTTATGACAAGTTGCCAGATGGGGTCTGTCTATAAATAAACCCGTCTTGCTGCTGAAATATACAGAAACTTGTGTTTTATGCATTTCATTACTTTACGGGGCTGAGTGAGTCATTGGCCGCTGGCTCAACAGGATCTTTGCCAGCAACTCTGACAACAAACATAGACGGAGGAAGAGGGAGATTTTTAATGTGACCTGCATCTGACCTGTAGATAACAGCTAATAAATGAATAATTACATTTTTTAACCTTAATAAAGCAACAATAAAAGCCCAGTAAAGGTTTAACAATGACAAAATAGGTAAGTAAGATGCTATTATTATAATTATAATAAATTCACAAGTCTTTTCTTAATGTTCTTAAGCAAATAAACTGTTAAGTTTCTTACAAATGCCCATAAATCTTGTATAATCTAACAATAAACACATTTTTGATGCTATTACTAACACTTATATAGTCTTAACACATAATGTTAATACATAAGTGACTAGTAACTCATTATTACAAGGACCTTAATATAAAGCGTATTTTATTTATTACATTCTTTTGTACAGCCTTATTGTTGCTGTTTGTAATTTAACCCTCGTCCCTTGTGATCATATCATATCCTAAACATAGCCATTTGTTATACATTGTTTTTAGAAAAAAAAAATTGGCTGCAACTGCAGATCACTACACGGCCTCTAAGTGCTTAACACTGACTACAACTCAACTGTAAAGCACATTCGGTTTACCTGTACTGAAATGTGCTATATGAAGAAAATGAACCCACTCAGACGGGGTTGTGCAGGTCAACCTGCATCACCGAGCAGGCAACCGGGCTCCAAACCAGGCGAGCAAGTCTGAGAAGCTGCTGATCTGCCTTAAATCCTGCTCACATGTTATTTGGCTGCATCAGTGAGGACAGATAAAGAGCTGAGTGGCACCGCCGCTCGCGCAGACTCCAGTAATCACATTACAAAACCTCATTATCTATATAACACTGAGGGAAGAAATACAGGGAGAACACCAGAGTAATCACTTTTAAAGTTTTATTCATTACGCTGCAGTTTGACTACAGCATAAGTACAAGCATAAAATCTTTGACTACAACAGCACTTAGAGCAACATTTTTTGATTTTTTTCTTCTTTTCTGTAAAAGTATTGCAATAACAGACCTTAGGCCTAAAACCTATTACATCACAATTGCTTAAATAAAAAGAGGCAAAAATACACAACAATTTTACCTCTGTGTTTGGATATATATATACTGTATGGTTACTGAACACAGTCATATATATATCTAGATTTCAGCACAGAGGGGGGAGGGGGGAACGAGAAGGATTCATTTTGTAAATAAAGCAAACCGATGTTACAAAACCCATGATGGAAGCAGTCCTATGGTAACTGTCAAGACAGAGAGAATACCAAACTGTTGAGACGTTATCATTGTTATTATTATCATCATTATTATTAAAATCTGGAACGATAAAAACAGCTACTTGTTGTCAGCAGTTGAGTACAGACTTCTGATAAGTGGAAAGAAGGAGCGCGCTGCGGGGGGGTGGGGGTGGGGGTGGGGGGGTGTCAAATAAAAATCAGTCTGAGCCCAAGTTAGTTCTTCAAGCTAGTGCAGGAAACAGAAAAAATAAAATAAAATAAAAACAAAAAGGTCTATTAAGAAGAAGGAGAGCCGAGCGGCGCTCCAGCCAAAGTTACAATAGAGACTTTTCCAAATTAAAACAACTGTAACACAACTGCCACTTATTTGGTGCTTTGAAGAGAAAATGGCGCGTTGCTATGTACATCGTCTATAGATAAGAATGAACATGCTCTGCTGTTATTGTACAGTGGAGTTATTTTCAGTACATACTGTAAATAAATGACTGCAGATTAAACATGACTTTTGTTTCAATATACTGTGCCACATATAACATTGTAATGTAGAAAATAAAAACTTTAAAAAAATTATGATAATAAAGAGAGAAAAGTTAAATGACAGTTTTAACGGCATTTTTCACTCGTTTCACGCTGGTGCAACTTTCCAATCTTGACCAAAAAAAAAGGGAATGACCGTTTTTTCCTTGAATGTTTGACACTCTTCCTGTTCAACATTAATGTGATCCTCCTGTAACGGAGCTGAAATGCTTTAACCAGCCCAACATCCAGCCAGATCTGAGTGTGCTGCACAGATTTATACTTTGGCAGATATACAAAATTACAGCTGAAATGAACCAAAAGTATTGTAAAGATCTATGAGTACAGACACATATTCTTCCTTATTTGGAAGTGCTGACGGCTCTCGTGTGCAGTGGTCATGTGACGCGTCTCCCGAACTAGACCGCTTCGGCTTTTTGTTCAACAATTTACAAAGCGAGTTGAAATTCAACCGGGGCCCGGCTGAAGTCGTGGCATAAAACACCAACTGATGTGTGACTTTATGTTTTTCTTAAAAGATCTGTGTAATAGAACTATACATATGTTAGTCGATTGTGGTGAAAATAAAACCACCAGCCAGTCCCCAAATGATGGCAAGCACTGTGAAAGCTTGTTTTTAGATGATCCAATAAACAAGTGAATAATATCCTTTCTCAAGAACTTTCTTAATCCAGAGGTTATCTCATCCTTATCATAACAGACTATTATTTATAGCAAAATATTATAAGTAGTAATTTGTATTTGTGTTGCGACCATATTCTAAGCATACTTTGCAAACCATGTTTTCTCATAAAAAAAAGACAAAGCACGTTTTTAACTGTAGGCATTTACAAATTTGATGCTGCCTTCTTAAAATTCTTATATTGTCTATACATTATATTACATTATTCACAACATTTTTTTGTGGTTTCTACCCATTGGGTAGGATATGTGCATAATATATTCAAGTTATATACAGCACCTTACAAACAAACATAAAGAAAGACAGACTACTGAAAAAAGCACCGTTGGAAGTGAGGCACAACGAAGGTGGGAGCTTTTTGAGTGCAAGTGGGTTCCTATGTCTGCTCCACACGCTGGTCAAATTACTCGTTGAAATGGCTTCAGCTGCTTCTCCGGGAGGGACCGCTCCTGTCTGGCATAATGGAAGCAGAGCAGGCGGCAAACACGGCCGCTGCACCGGTCGTAACCGGAACTCGGGGCTAAAAATGGTCAAGGTTGAGCTGCAGTGTGGAGAGGCAGCCGGTGTTTCTGCTACACTGCCGGTCCTGTGGTCAACAAATGCAGAGTTTCATGAATGAAACGCGCGTTTTTTTGACCACTTCACTGCAGGATCAGATTCAGTTTGTACTGTAACATCCGTCCAGGACTTTACTAAAAGACAGAAATGATCATGTTTAACTAACTTTTCCTCAACATATTTCCGTTCCATTCTGCCAGATAGGCGGTCCAGCCCGAGATAAAGCAGCTGTAAGGATTCCAAGCAGCAGTTTGACTGAGGTGTGGTCTGCTCAAACATGAACATTAGGCACCTTATTTACTCACATAATAGTAACATGCAAACCTCCTTGTAGAAAACATAAAATTCATCTTTATATCCTCAATTTACAAGCTATGACTGCGCAGACAGAACAAGGCGAGAAAACAACAGAAAGAAGGAAGAAAAAGAGGAAATAAATGCGGGTTTGAAGCAGGTCCGTGCAGTCAAACGCAGGAGTGTTGGGACAATCTTTTCACAACGGACTCACCCGGGTTTCTGTGTAACAAAATGAAAATGCTTTAACATGGGTCTTACTGGGAACAAGACCAAGTTTTGCCTCAGCACTTGTGCTTTTGACTGCAGAGGGTCAGATTTCTCTCCTTCTAGTTTTGGATGAGTGGAGGGGACAGGATGGACAGAAGGACCGAGGCGGGGAGGGGGCATGAGAAGCAGCAGTAGCAACAATAGTAGCAGCAGCAGCAACAGCAATAGCAGCAGCGATGTAGTAACACACACACACACACACACACACACACACACACAATTGTAGAGCCAGATGGACACACTGACCAGAAACACACAACTGGGACACACACACACACACACACACACACACACACATCCAAACACACTGATGCTAAAGGAATCAGACCGCTTTTTTTTAAATTTTCTCTCCATCATCGCGACATCTGAACGGTGTGAAGTCAGATGTGAGTGCACACAGAAGGGGACTGTTCACTTCCTCATCTACACGAACATTTCCAGGTCTCCAGTTTGATGTTTCAATTGGAATTCAGCTCAGGATATAAAGTCCTCTCTGCTGCACTGGCATTACGTGATACCTTCAAATGCTCATTAACGCTGCATTAGGCAACTTCACACCAGCGGAGGATCACTGAATGTTTCACAGTGTGAATGACTCAAGTCCCTAGAAATCATGAATCAAATGATTAAATTAGACCATAGAAATGTACCTGTGTCTTTATTCCATACCATATACTAATGATGTAGAGTATGTGCTATATACTGTTAACTGTGCTAACAGATGTCAATCAAACTGCGACTATCAATTAAAAGGTAAGTCTGGAGATGTTATATATTTTTCTTATTGTCATCAAATCCTACAAAAAGACCAAACCCAACAATCAACTCAACATGCTAACAAGTATTGTGTGTGTGTACCAAAGCCTGATAAATCTCCTTCCTCTGTGCCACAGAGCTCCACTGTTGTCCAAAAACTATAAAAACTCATCAATGAGCCACAAAGCTGCACTGGATGTTCCTTCATTACCATGAACACACACACTAGTTTATTTTGACTCAATCCCACATACCTCACAAAAATGTGTATTAATCCACCACTGAAAATAGTCCCCAACAAATGCACCTTTTTCCTCCTGTTTGAGTGACATTTGTGTATATATACATATGGGGGAAGAGATTGTAACTCCTTTCTCTGTTCAAAGATAGTTCTTGATGTTGGGTTTAGGACACTCGAATGATGATTAGTTCAGAATCTTTTCTGAAACCAAATGATTGTAGGAGGGAAACAAAGAGACAAAGTGACATGCTGGATTTGTTGTCAATAAGAAAAATATAGAATAACACCAGCCTTCTCTTCTAATCTCATCAAAGAGAGGGCAAAATTATTCTTCAAAGATTTAGTACTTGATTTAGAACTTGTCTATTTCCTGGGACTTTTGAGTTCATTCAGTGTACATACTGACTTTTTTGAGGAAACTCCATTTTTATACTTTTTAGGATGACCACACTACATACTGATCTGCTGAGAAACAGTATGTTGTATCAAACTGGGACACTTTGTGAATCTGCTGTATCGTTGTTTTAAAGAAAGGTGGACTTTTCCTTGTGCAGCTTCAGTGGAACCTGTGGGGTGGACTGTGGCATGCAGGTCGCTTCTGATAATAACCATCATGCATGCCTGGCTTTAACGAAAGCTTAATTAATGATGTGTTAATATGGACAGGGCCAAATAGGTAATATGTCCTTGAAACTCTAAACTCAGACAAAGCAGTCGACTAATAAATCACTCAGACACACACACACACACACACACACACACACAATGCTCCTGCAGGAGCATTAAGTGCTTTTCTGTGTTGTTAAAAGGTTTAACCAACAAACACACACACACACACACACACACACACACACACACACACACACACACACACACACACGGGGAGGAGAGGACTGCACTAGCACACTGCCAAACAAGGGCTCCACTCCAGTCTCCACTTTAAAGGGCTTGGCGGACTCTGCATCATTTGAACGCACTTTTTCTGCACACGGATGGAAGGAGGGATGATGAACAGATACTGGTAAAAAGCTGGGGGGAGGGGATGGGGGGGGACTGGCGTTGAACGCAAACAAGAGAGAGAGAGAGAGACAGAGAAAGCGCAAGAGCAGAGGAGAAGGCAACGATGAGCAGAGAAAAAGGCTCGATTTTCAAAAAGGTTTTCTTTTACAAAAAGGACCCTCCCATAGCCCTTTGACTTCGACCACAGACAGTTTTCGTTTAAAACCTGATCGCTGTGCTGGCGGATGCAGACAGAAATCTTCACTTTGTGTCATCTTGTTTTGTTTTTTTGTGGCTTTAGAGACGTGAAGACGGAGAGCCGAGCCTTCTGTTTTTTTTGTTGTTGTTGTTGTTGTTGTTGTTGTTGTTGTTGTTTTGTGTTTTGTGTTTTCGTTGTCATGGCGGCGGGGTCCGTGTTCAGTGTGGCTGTTGGCAGAATGCACTGTGCATGTCAAGATGAGCGGTGAGAGGACAGGCCGGGGGGGGGAGGGGGGGGTATGGACGCGGGAAACAGGAAGTGTCAGGTGCTCAGAGGTCGGGACAGAGTTGAAAAGTGAAGAATCTGCTGTGACCAGGCTGCTGGGTGGACGGTTAGATATGTTTTTGTTTTTTTGTTTTTTTATTGTTATGGAGTCATGTTATTCTTGGTAAACTTGATATCCAACCAGTTGGCCAGATTTCCCAGAGCATGTTAGATCATGCCAAGCAGCTCTTATCTTTCTAAGAATTTAGGATCCAGTCTGGTTCGGGAAAGCCATCTCCAAATCTCGTAACAAACTACCAGAGGAAGTAAGAAATGCTTCGTCCACCCAGCGGCTGGTCACGAGGCAGATTCCTTCCCCACTAGGCTGTAGTGTACACACACGTGAGCAGTTATTCTCTTACTAAGTCTCACTGTGCCTGTGGTGTAAGCAGACAGAGATGTTGTAGGCTGGGTACGAGTATTTCTTGCGGTTTTCAAAAAAGGAAGGACATAAGCTTATAATACTTGTTTTTTCTTTTTTTTTTTTTTGCTCCCAACTGTTTAAACAACTTTGGAGCCAAAGTTCAGTCAGTCAGTCCATTCATGAAAAGGACGAAAAAATAAAGAAAAAAAACAAACACATCATCATCATTATTATCATCACATAGCATAATTTCCCTCTTCTCTTTTACAACAAAAAGATAGTGCAACTTTTAGATAACTTTTCTTTTTTGTGTTTTGAATGTTAGAACAAGTCATTTTTTCCCCCTTTGCTTTGCTTCCTCGTGAACCTTGGCACTAAGATTTGGGTTTGTGAGTCTCTTGTTGTGTTCTCTGTAAGTCCTTGATTCTCAGTTCTCGCTTTGTGCACAGATCCCGGTCCGAAAAAGAAACAAAAAAGAAAAACATCATCCTCAGTTCCCGGGGACAGAGCCGTCACCCGAGGGGACAAAAAAAGCAAATTGTTTCAATCTGTGCTAGCAGTGTGTTTCTTTCTCATGTAGAGGAACAAAAACTCTCCACGCAGTGCGCACGTCCTGCCCCAGCAGGGCTAGATGTTTGAATTACTAACATCGGAAAGAAACTGAAATGAAATAACTCTTGGTTCCTCTCTTTCCTTGTTTTGTTGTAGCTAAGGTTGATATTTGTGCATGGGAGTGTGGAGAGAGGACATGAGAGAGACAGACAGAGAGAGAGAGAGAGAGAGAGAGAGAGAGAGAGAGAGAGAGAGAGAGAGAGAGAGAGAGAGAGAGAGAGAGACCACTTCTTACAGGTGATCAGGGGTGAAGAGGAGAGACAGTTTTCAGTCTGGGGTGGGCGGCCCCACCTGCCCCTCTACCCTTTTCTTCACACCAGGTCCTCCGGTTGGCCGTCCTTGGCCTTGGCAGGTACTATTGTGCTTTCTGATTGGCTCTGCTGCTGGATCGTCCTGCTCCCCGGCCCCCCCACCCTCTGGTTATTGCTGTGCTGGTGTAGAAAGAACGCTGAGCCAGGGTAGTGACCCATCACCTCGCTGTACGCTGGCGGGGGGCCCTCCATGCGCCCGTGGCTGCTGGAGTTGGCCGCACTGATGCCCGAGTTACTGCTAGGCGGCCTCGGGCCGCCTCCTCCCATTCCTCCCCCTCCTCCCCCCACCCCTCCCAGGCTCCCGCCTCCTCCCATGTCGATCAAGTCACTGTCGTAGATGGTCCGGTTGGGCGGCGCCCTCACCGACTCGCGGTTGAGCTCCATCTGCTGCTCGGGATCGCGGAGCTGCAGGGTACAGGGGCCCTGGTACGGCGGGGGCTCCTCGCCGTCTGACAGCGAGATGGTGGGCGGCAGGTCGATCTGGTGCTGCAGGTAGGGGTAGGTGGGCTGGAAGCGGCTGAAACGGTCACGCTGCATGAAGGAGGGAGCGGTGAAGCGATCCCTGGCCTGGGGAGCGTATAATACCTGAGAGGAAGACAGAGAGGGAGGGAGAAGAGGAGAAGGAGAGGAGGAGGAACAGGATGGAAGAATGTCAGTAAAGTTCACTTCTGGCAACTAGTTACCACCAACAGGCAGTATGGTTAAAATCAATATCACAATATTACTATTTTTCTATATCACAATAAGGCAAATAAAACAAACTGATGCTCAACACTGTACTATATTGCATACGAAAAACAAAAACTTCAACAACTGTTTTTAATTACAGTTTTATCTTATTAATCTTGACCCTTCAAAAATTCACTCCCCCGGAAACGCAGCCGGGCTGCGAGGTGATTTTGGTGTAGTGGCCTCAGACAGAACTGCAGGTCACATGACACCCGCTGGGAAAAAACACTTTCCCGTCATTACAAAAGAAAAGGTTGAAAACAATGAATATTTTGTATTATCATAGCTTGCGCCTGAGCTTGAGTCAGTGCGGGGAGTTAGATGGCTCAGCCAGCGGAGGACTGTAATGGGTTGAAAAAAATTAAAAATCCTTTTCAGCATAATGTGTCCAGTAAGCAAATATCATCGGGATGAATCAAGTTTCTTAACACATCCACGCTCCTGACCCCCAGGTTGGGAACTAATTAAACTGTATCTCAAAATCATCCCTCGTGACATTTATAATAACTATAATAAATTTCTCTGCAAGTATGACTGAATTAAATGTAAACCAATGAATGGTGAGCGTGTCGCAACAACAGTGTATCACCAATTAGTTATTAAAGGCATAACAGTGTAATTACAGTAAAGGGGAGAAAAGATCCAAAGTGCCTTCTACAACAGGACAACACTCATCCTCCAGCTTTTGTTAGAGATCTTCACCCCAATTATCTCTTCAGACTGTGACTGCACGATCCATTTCTTCATTTCTCACATTTCTGTCCAATTCAACACATTTCTACTGTGGCGAGTCATTATCAGAGGGAACCCATTTCAATTAGTGACTGTGGCTCTAATAGTCAACCCCCACCGACAAGGCAGCCTGGATGGAGAGAACAACAGACTGGAAAAAATCCTGGGGGGGACAGAGGATCAGGGCAATTGAAATGGAGAGACAGAGAGAGAAAGAGTGGAACGGAGAGGATTAAAAAGAAAGGCTACCGAGATAAGGAGAGAGAAAGAGAGCACAGAAAAAAGGAGAGAGGAAGAAAGAGCCACAGAGATAAAGAGGGGAAGGAGAGGAAAGGAGAGCTACAACGATAAAGACAGAAAAAGAAACAGGAGAGAGAGAAGAAAGAAGAAAAAGTATAGAGCCAGACAGATAGATAGACAGACCGAGGGAGGGAGGGGGAGAGAAAGGTGTATAGCTGATAGAGGGAGCAGAGCGCAGCAGAGCAGGGCAGCTCTCAGACGGCTGTCTAGACAGTGTCAGGGGAGGTGTTGCTGATTAATGACGCACCAAAAACCATCCACCCCCCTGCCACACACACACACACACACACACACACACACACACACTCACACACACACACACACACACACACACACACACACACACACACACACAGCCCCTTCCCTGCATCTATCAGCCACCCACACTCATTGGCTGCGTCTCCCTCTGTGTTTGTCTCTCTGTGGCCTTTTCCTTTTTTTCCAGGTCTCTCTGGGTGCTTCAGCGTTGACACTGTTTCTACCTCCCTTCATCCTCCTGCACCCTCTCCTCCTCCCGACTCCCTTCACCTGCCTTCTCTCTCTCTCTCTCTCTCTCTCTCTCTCTCTCTCTTTATCCACCCTTCAGGTCGGTTTTTCCTCTCTCTTCTTCTTCTTCTCCTTTAGTTTTGTTTACACATAAGGCTTTCGGCTGGCGAGGCGCTTCGAGTGAAAGCTAATTTGGTGTGTTTGTTTTGGTGCAAACTCGCCCTTTTGCCAACACAAAGCGCCACGTTTGGCTTTGATTGCCGAAGTGTGCTGAGACTGGCCAGCTAAACTTCTCACACAGCCTCGAAATACTATTGTCTGCAACTTATCAATACTATTTTGTGATCGGTTGTGTTTTCGAGTGTTCTTTGAACTCCATGTTTCTAGTTTTCCCAGTGCGTCTCCATCCCACCGCGACTCGTAAGCTCCTCCATCTGGCATGGACGCCATTAAGCAAACAGATCACCAGTCACAGTGAGTATACTGGCATTTGTATTCGCGAGTCTTTGAGAAGATGCCAAATTTGATTTTGTTTGGAGTATAGTGCCAGCCTTACCCGGCGCGATTTACAAGCTTTAATTCCTGAATGATCAAATATTTACAAGCAACCAAAATGCAAATGTCAGGATCTTTGTGTCGTGACAGTACTCCTGTAACTGCAGAAGAACTACACAAGGCGAGCGCTGAGAAAATAAGCCTGCTAAGAAACAAAAAACAGCTGAGAAGAGACACGGTTCTTTTGTAACACAGCAAGTAAAGCAAGTAGATGAGACAAAAGAGATCAGTGAGTGGGTTCAAGTCTTTAGTTTAATTCATTTTAGTTGCCATCTTTATAGCCTATACTTTCACTCTACACTGCCTCTGAATGTCAAACGCTGTTAAATGTGCTACTTGTAATACTACTTTATTTTTTTTCTAACAACACAGAAATTAGGCCATAGAAACCAGAATTGGCAGGAATTCTGCTGGATTGCTTTATGGCACCAAGGGAGTGTGTTTTATGGCACAAAACAGGAAGCAGGAGCTCCATTTTCAGCACAAATGGCCAGCAGGTTTTCTTGCAAAGGCAGAAAAGAAAAAAAAAGATCCCATATGTTGAACCTTTTCAATGAAGCCACAGAGGTAACAGAATGGACACACATGGAAGAAATCCATGAGGTAATGCCAACATCCAGAGTCATGAGAAATGTAACAACAAGCATAAAAGTGGGACTAGCAAAGGTCTTATCCATACTATAAAGGTTATTATTCCAAGGCTACACAATTATTTTACAGGGATTTATTAACACTGAAAAATGTTACATACAGCATCTCTGTCATTAAACCTTCAGGTCGGAGTTAAGCGACGCAGTTGGTGAAGTTGGAATAGTTGAACTTGCCACTACAACGATCGGAAAAATCGCTCTGCAGTTAATTAGGATATCGAAGCAGCTAGAAAACACCTCTCGTGGAGCTCATATCGAGATGGCGACAGTTCGCAACAGGGGACACGGACATACCGCATGTTGCTGAAGATATATGGAACATTTTTGCAAAGTTGCAGAAAATGTCTGCTGATTTAGCCAGTCTGGATGACATCCGCCCAACTACAGCCTCAACAAGAAGATTCAGGCAACCAAGTAGATACTAACGCTGAAGCCAGCGGCCTACGCAAAAAACTCGGAAGATATAGAAAACTATAACAGGCTCACTAATGTCCGACTTGTGGGCCCTCCAGAAACTCTTCTTAACACTTCTTGAGGCTACAAGGCAGCAGACATTTGTGTTGTAAAGAACCCTTTTAGACATGGCCCTACATACGGCCGCCATGGTGCTGTAAAGACTTGAATCTATCTAAAAACATT